>JAKSZP010004327.1:0-88764 GCA_022478985.1 Massospora cicadina | reverse complement strand
TGGCCTCCACCTTAGCCAGTTGTGGCTGCAGCCCAGTTGATTCTACTAAAAACCCCAGGTATTTCAGATGAACTTTGAAAGAGTTACACTTTCAAGATTTAATTTTAATGTTCGCCTCAGCCAGCCAATGGAATACTGCTTCAAGGTGGTCGAGGTGCTCCAAAAAGTTTTGAAAGAAAATGTTAATATCATCGAGATATACTAGGATGCATGACAGTTTCAGGTCACCAGGATTAGTGTCCATGGCTCACTGAAAAGTAGCAGGGGCGTTAAACAGTCCTTGAGGCATCCGTGTTGGTTGAAAAAGGCCTTTAGAGGTGATCACAGCGCATTTTTCCTATTCCACCATGGGTAACTCAATTTGCCAGTAGCCTTATATTAAGTCCATTGCAGAAAAGTAGCGGGCACCCCCTAATCGGTCCAGAGCATCATCAATTCTTGGCAAGGGGTATTAGTCCTTTTCTATAATACTGTTGAGCTTCTGGTAGTCTATTACTACCCGATTGGTGCCATCCTTCTTTTTTACAATTATAACAGGCGAAGCCCACAGGCTCTTGGATGGCTCAAGCGTCCCTTGTTGTAATAACTTGTTGATTTCTTCAGTAACCACATCTTCCGCTTCCTGGGAACAGCAGATCGGCCAAGACCTTATTGGAGGATGATTGTCAGTGTCCAATCGATGGACCACCCCCTGAGCACACCCTAAATTGTGATTGTCAACAGTGAAAATCCCCTTGTATTTCTAAAATAAAGCCATTGCTTGGTCTTTTTGTTCATCCGTTTATCCCATTAAATTACTCCGCGGTACCACTGTTAGTACATCAACTGATGTTTTGAGCGGTAGTCCAAATTCATCCAATGATCCAAAATCATGAACCTGACGGACCTCATCTATAAGAATCAGATGTAGATACACTATAGTTTGGTGGCGGATTTGCATTGGTTCATTCTGCAGGTTTGCTAACAAAACCTTTACCTCCCTTGTCCGGTAGTATACTTCCTGGAGCCACATGCGGGTCAAACTGTGTTTGATGATAGATCCCAATAACTTCCCCATATAACTCACTTGGCACTTCCACCTATAACTCAATATTCACTAAGACTGATGGCCAGAAGGGATAGATATGGGCCCTGCCACTTGAAGAGGTATCCCTTGATATTCATAGATCTGCTGAGGAAGGGCTCAATTTTTGCGCTTCAGTCAATGGTAGCGAACAGGCCATACCCCATCACTATAGGCAAGGTTGATATGGCTTGTATGCACCGGATCCTTTGGTACTCCCCTAGTAGTAAAGTAAATTGGGATTCGCTGACCCAGAATGGCGAGGGTCTCCTCCATCATATCAACTATAGCCCAAAATGACGCAGGAAAGCGGTCCCAATTAATAGGTCATAGTGTTCATTATGTAACACAATTGCTGGAGCCACAATGACAATGGACCCAAAGTGCAGAGGTAGCACACTATAAGCTACCTCGGAGACAGTGCTTAAAGCTCCAGCAGTTCTGTAAACCATGCGATGGTCCACATCAGGTTTCAAAGTCAATTTTTGCATTAACTTAGTGGAAACTATGTTGACTGGAGCACTAGTATCTATTATAGCGCGAATTCTATTTTCCACTATAAAAATATCACATTATTTACACTCAGAATAAGGAGAATATTGACTGTTTAATATGAAAACATTTACGAGCTCTCTTTTTCCAAGAAAATTCATAATCCCCTCTCTGACTTGGGGATATTCTCTGACAATGGCATCTACTAGAAGGACGACGTTCACTCCTTTCTGAGTTGGTGCAGCCGTGGCAGGATCAAGTTGGTCCGAGGAAGCTTTATCAAGCATTTGACAGGCATAGAGTTTTAGTTGTTCAGGGGACTCTTTTTCTGCCGCCGCCTTAGCTTGAGCTTGGGCTACTACATTTACTCCTCCAACCAGCTGCTGATATAAAATTCCGTCATTGTACTGAGGAACTTTTGCAGGGTATACTACTATTGATTTGGGGACATGTTGAGTGGGTATTGCAAAGGTAGAGGGTCCCATCTCTACTCCGCTCCATCTCTTCCCTGGTAGTATTGGTCTTGTTTTACATAAGTCACACGGTGATTATGGCAGAATTTTGCCAAATGACCAGGGCGACCGCATTCATAGCAGTTACCCCATAAGAACCACATCCCAGGTTATCATAAGCGGGTCCAGACTGGAAGGGTTGGGGTCATTTGGTATACCCAGTTCCAGGTTAGTAAGCTGATTGTTGACGGTCAGTGTAATTGGGTCCAGGTCAATAACTAGGTTCCTGGCGGTTGTCATGGCCAGCCCATTGATGCTGATCGAACTGTTGATTATAATTCGGCCAAGAATGAGGCGCAGAGTTATAGTAAGGCTGAGGATTACTAAACAAGCTGTAGGTGGATAGTAGTATTCTCCGGAATAAGAGAGTGCTGTGGCAGCAGTAATCTTACAAACTGACTTTGGTGGCGAAAAGTTAGGGGATACCTGATGTAAAAACTGTACAATCTTAAGCAGAGGTACATCATCATCCAGAAGCGGTGAAATAACATTAGATTGTTCGTGATATGGCTTCACCACAGCAGACATGGCAATGCACACGTCAGCTTCAGCTAAGTACCCAGCTCCAATCAGTACATGAGCTTCTGTTGTAAATAGATCAGCAAACTCTATGAGAGTCTCAATTCGATGGAATCAATTGTTAAGTTTTCCACTTTCTGCTGCGACATTTTTGAGTTTCCCCCAAACAAGTGGAGTATGGTGTCCTTTACATTCTTATAGGAGACAGAACTACTTGGGAGGTAACAGGTGATCTGATTGGCGTTTCCTACATCTAAGGCAGATAATAGCAACTTAGCCCTCCATTTATCAGAGGCTCCTTCCGCAGCAAACACAAATTGTTTAAGGAACCCGTGGATGTTCCCATTGCAGCCAAATGGGGGTATCTTTTCGATATTAATTTCCTCCCTTTGTTCGCAGTTGTTAGGCCTGTACTGAGGAATGTAATGAGACCCAAAAATGGATTCTTGATGAGGAGTGGGATTAGCAGAAATTTGGGACATTTGTCACTTCAGGGGTAGCATGACCATCAGTTGTAGGTGGTACAGCCATTACTGGAGGTAAATGGTGTTCTGAATCATATGAATATCCAGTGCTATTATCGTGAGTGTCATAGCTTTGACCAGCGCTGTTTTCTCCTACGTAGGATGCTTCTTCTTGATAGTCATCATCCTCCCAGAAAGATGACTGAGAAGGAGTAGATAATATTTATTCTGCATATTGAAGCCACTAGGTGGTATCATTTAGTCATTCAGCAAGTTCTTTGTTTTGTAGTCCCAAGATTTGCATTTGACTAAACGTACTATCAAGTTGGTGCATGACCGCGTTACATTCTTGAAGGAGTTCATCTTGGTTTTTGAGTACCGCGTCCAAGGTAACTTTGAGTTCCTCATATCCAGCTGATGTGGGGTTCTGGGAAGACTCCCCAATGACACAGCTTGGGTAAGGCATGGCTGGCGACTGGATTCCAGAGTGTTGGGTGGTTGATCAATGGGCCCCCTGTAGTGAGCACCACTGTTATAATTTGAACAGTATCACTAGGATCCATCAGGCTATTCACACAGGTCGAGCCCTCTGAGCAACGGACGGACAATGTGAGGATCATTGGTCCTTTGGACGCACTTGAAAATATACTTAAAAATAGGAGCAATTGCCCCAACTGGTTCTTTTATTTATTTTTTATAAATACAGCAACTTTTTGCTGTCCTGTCTCATCTGCATCTCTTTAAAAAACCTCCCTCTCTCAATCACCCATTTCACTTATATACATCAGCTTCAGGCAATACTATTTCTCATTGCTTGGGTTAATCTATTCGGCCGATTCTCCTCAAATTTGGCTTGTTATTTTTAATCCTCTGTCGCCCTATTTGTAGGCGATTTACTTTGTATTCATCAAATATCAACATCACCCTATTGCCTATCGCCTTATATAGAGGCGATCCAATAAACTCATTACATCCAATGAAAACCCGTTATATCCCAATATCGCCTCATCTCAAGGCACTTGAATATTTGTAACTGATAGTATGTTTGGCAGATTCCGCCTGGCTGTCTCAAGATTATTGTCCAGTCATATCAAAATTGTGACAGCAGCCAATGAGGCGTTGCATGCTAGAATAAAAGGCATGATGTGGTCAGCTAAGCAGAGAATAGAAGGTTCCACAAACACCTTCCTGATGGCGTCAAACGTCAGTTAGCACTCATATGTCCAAAGGAACTGAACATTTTTTTCTGTCAATGGTTGCATTGGGGCGGCCAGCTTCAAGAGGGCGGAGAAGATTGTATAAAAAATATGATGGTACCTAAGAAACTCCGCAACTGCTTCTGGGTGGTAAGGGTGGGCCACATGAGAATTTTCTCAAGCTTACTTGGAGGAATCACGTAACTGTCCTTCAGGAGCAAGCTATCTAAGAAGGTAACCTCTTACCTGAAGAGCTCGCACTTGGAAGGTTTTACAAGGAGGTCGTCTTTGTGCAACGCCGCCAGCGCCGCCTCCTGATCCTTCTCATACTGCTCAGGGGTGGGGAAATGCATGACTCTATCATTGATATACCCCACTGCTCAGGTGAACCGAAGATTGCTGAAAACATCATTGATCATCTATTGAACGTGGTCAGGGCTTTTTAAACTAGAAAGACATAATGTTAAACAGGAAGATTTCTTTTCTGATATGACCCACAGTAAGCCACTCCTGGCCTTCTTCCACCCAAATCTGGTTGAATTTGTTCATGAGATTGTGTTTTGAGAACACCCAGGATTTGGCAATCGTTTGTCAAATCGTCTGATCAAGGGGAAGGGGATGGGATTGTGAACAGGAATACTATTTAAATTCTCATAATGCCCACAGGGAAGCAACGTTCCATCAAGATTCAGAGTGAATACTTTGGAAGAAGCAATTGGTGAGGTGGCCTTAAACACCCAGCTCTTCACAATCATGTCATTTAATCACACCTCCAGGGCATTATCTTCATTCTCTGTATAAGGGTACAGGGGACAATTGATGTTGATCACATATACTGTCAGGCGGAAGGCCAGATCATGCTCATAGTGGGAGGGAAGACTGTTTTCCCTATTCCACATCAAAAATGTCCTGGTATCAGGCCAAGCTGGAAGGCAAATCCGCCGGCAGAACTTTAGGGAAAGTATTTGAAACAATTGATCCCACCGCTCCCTCAGGGGAAAAAGTATTGATAAGTGGAAATTCTCCATGCATGTGAAAATTCAAAAAACATGGTGTTGGGCTCCATGTCAATACTAACATATTGCCGCTACCACTACCTAACTTCAAGGATTTTGGGGAATAACAAGTACAGCACAACGGTGAATCAATCACAGAAACCTTACCAACGCACTAAGAATGATAGGGCTTTCTCACCAAATAAAACGTCATTGAGGCTGACAACACACTCAATACCAAGGACCTGACGTCAAGATCCAGATCCAAATCATGGGCAAACTGCGAGCTAACAAGTTCCCAGCAGCCCCCATGTCAAGGAGATCCCCCATGGATATTTTATAAAAGCCTAACTGGAACTTCACAGATACCAGAAAATATGCAAATCTTGATAATTAGCCCCATTGTAAGAGATAACCAAGTTGGAAAGGTATTGCCAGACTATCTCTGTGTGCCACCCTCAGTAGAGGAAACCGTCGTTCTGGCCACATGAGCCTCCGCCACCTCCAGTGGCTGTCCAGTAGTTTAGTTAGGCACCAACGGAATTGCATATATCAGCTCCCCTGGATCATCCAATTCAACTGCTTGAATATATCACCTGAACCAGAACACTGGGTGGGGGAGGTAGGAAAGTGATTGTGGGACGAACAACACCCCCACGCTTGCAATCTATCCAATATGGCTGAGCTGTGGAGAGTTAGAAAACCCAAATCTCCTACGTATGACATAGAAGGAAACTCATTTCAGTCTGTATTAGGGAATTATACCGAACTGTGGTGAAAAACTATGTTCAAAAGAATGGCTCATCCATTCAGGTCACAAAACAAAAGCAGCACCCATCTTAAAGAGAAAGTGTGGAGAAGAATCAAAACCGTGATTTCTTTAATATGTCATGGAGCGTGCTGATAATAATAAGACCAGTCTGGAACTATGGGTGGGTTAACCCAAAACACCAGTCAGAAAAACTCAGGTAAATATATCCACGATGATGGTTGAAAAGGAAGAAGGCAGTCATGGGGATTATCCAAGGATTCAAAAATTGAAAAATTATCGCCATTAACAATCTAGTGTAACTCTTGATTTCATAATTAAACTTGAATTTTTTAGAAACTTTATTGAAACTAGATTTTCCAGGATGTTTGAAAATGGAGTGACAGCGCTAACTGCTGGGGACCGCTTCCCTATATGCATAATGAATGGGGAACAAGAACTAAGCACATTACTGTCAAGAATATATAACAATTTGATTAGTGTAGACTAAACTTCTATTGAGTTGCCGATTCTGAATCATATCTGACCCACACAATTAGATTAGTTTTGAATTTGCTGTCAAAAATATTAATTCTGCCACAATTGCACTTGGAACAACATCAATGACTCCTCCAGCGGACAGCAGATTGTGACGCCTAGTAGGCCACATATGGCCAGTTCCATTTAGTAGGGAAGGGGGTTTACATGCCATTACCTGTCAGGGACGGGCTCATTTGTAATACTAAACGTGGGGTGAGGTGATGGGGATTTTGAGTCTGAGCATGACTTGTTTGATTTAATATTGCCAACCTATAATTTAGAGTTTTTAACTGAACTTGAACTGGCAGAGGGCAGCCCTTGAGGATATGCACTACTCCCCTTCTGCTGGCGATGGCTTCTAACCTTCGCCACCTCCTGACATACCATTTGAATTTCACCCACCAACTCTTGGGTGGCGAAAAAAGGCGGAAGAGGCGCAGTTTTTAGGGGATACAACGTTACCCACCTCTCGTATACCACATGGGCTAAATCACTCAGGGCAACGAGAAGGATGGCCGCTGGCTTCTTTCCCTTTTTTGTCTAAAAATGGGAATTTCTACTTATATAGCTGCAGGGTTTAACCCACAGCTTACACATATGGGTATTCCTTTTTTAGTCTCAACACTGTAAAGGAGTCAGTTTAGTTTTTGGGTTCAACTAAGTGGTACTCTAGTGCTTAATGCAGTTCAGATGTTCCAATAAAAATACCTAGGCTTTCTCCTTCCTTTCTGTTATGGAGTGTCTTTAATAACTAAGAGAATGTGATATCTTAGGATATAAAGATACTTGTCCTTATAGTGTTTGCCGTCAAATCCTAAAAGATAATGTGTGCCTATGAGAATGTCATAAACGTCATTCTCTAGCAAAACTCCATGTCCAAAACAACAAGGGATTCTAACCAAAGCAGCAGGGAGGAGTAGGCACCCAGAGATCTGGTCCGCTGAGTCCCCACAATCCCATAGTCTAAGGTGTGGGATTTTTCTGATGCATACTTTATCCATTTCATCAATCAAGAAGAAAATGTCGTCAACTGGCAATAAGTATTCATTAAGACCAGAGTTTTCACCTTATGGCCAACCACTTCAATTTGGATAACCTCAGTGCCAAAGGGGATTGAATAAATAGAGTTTCTTGGCGGAAGTGGTCCAGAAGGAGAATAATAACAAGAGTTTAGTCTATTTTTGAGATTAATGAGTCTAGGACATACACTTTGTTAGGTTTGGATAGGACACAAAATTCAGAGCTGGCGGTAAAAATAGATGTGGGAGGAGGCGCAGAGTCAACAGCAGAAGGTGCCTTGCACCCTAAGCTGACTCTGCTTTTTCTGCTTCATCAACCTTTTTCTAACAGGAATCTTTATGATGACCAAAGATTCCAAAGTAAGAACAAGCATTGGATTGAGATTATATCTTAAAAATCATCCTACCGCATAAATGCAAGGTCAGCTCTTCTTGTTAGGTGTTTGATGCATGTTAAAAACTTTGGAGTTGGCTACTCTTCTCATGAGTTTAAAATATTATAATCCTGAATTTTTTACCAAATTATAGCTCCTGACTTGTTAGATGCACAGTTTTGATATGTGCATGATTTGCGTTTTCTGATAGTAGTTGATAGTTGATTAATAATAATATGATATCTATTATCTGTAGTTAAATAGATAACACGTTATGGTCCAGCGTCATACTGAAATACTTTTGATGCCAAACTTAGGGACTTCTTCCCTTTTCCTACTGACTTGATCCACTCTCAGATCCAGAAGTCTATGGCCTATCTCCTCATGACACGGAGTCTGCAGAGATTCCCTTCTAAGTTCAGATTCTCTTCTAAGGATCCTCAATCCTTACTCTTTATACAACAAAAGAGTCCCCAATTATTGTACACAACAATTATTTCCTGAAGATTTATAGAACTTAAAACAAATATTGATCGCTAACTCATGATTTGAACTTACTGTTAATGTTTAGGTTAAGAGGTTTTTATTAATGTGATTTATCAGGGAATTTATAGAGGGAATTTGGCGCCCAACCCTCAGTTGGTGCCTCAGCCATGAAACGGCAACCATTGCCAGTGAACTTCCCTTTGATGTCTCACCAGCGATGGTATTCTCCATCTGGTTAGGATTCCTTCATCAGGCATCCTTGAGACCTAAAACGGACAGAGTCAGAAAACGTGTCCCTAACATTTCCCACTTGATCCCAATGAACCAACCATATTTGGAAAGCGACATGCTTAGTTAATGGGACTTGTTATCCATTATGGCAGGACTCAAACCAACTGATTTATTTTCTAGTTGCGGCAGCATCACTCACCTAACAACTGCTCATTAAATTCACGATTGGTCAGTGATGAAACCTGACTGGACAAATAGTACACCTGATAATTAATCAGTGATTAACTATCAGATGCTCCATTTTTTCAGCAACTCTGCCCAATAAGATCTTAAGCATTCACCTGGATTGAGCTCAGATGGATCCAAACCTGGCAAATTACCTAAAATCTCTAAACATTATTAACCCAAAAATTGGGGTCAACCAATATCTAATTCACTAGCCATTGGGAATTATCCACTAGCAATCCATAGGTAATCTAGGAGGCTGGAAAGGTGGGCAAGATCCCAACAACGCACCTCCAGATCAGGCAACTCTAAGATTTATTCCTTAATATTAAGGATGGATTTAAACAGTTTTTTACATTATGGAAGTGCATTAAAAAGGTCATAGTGTGTTGTAACTTGGAGAGGACTTTGCCAATGACATTGTTCAGATTAATTTGATTAAAGGATTTGAGGGCCTGAGCTTACTGATAAAACTGCCCAGCAAACTCAATATTCATTTCTCCGCCTATAGGTAAGATCTGTTTAAGTCCAGGGAACGGCCCTTGTGTGTCAACCGGGCCCTCTTCCCGTTTCCAAACAAAAAGGCTCTTAAGAGGGTGGTGGTACATCTCATCACCCAGAGTGATCTCGCCCATATGGTAGATGAACGTTGGTAACACCCTCCCTCTTTAGGTTCCTCCCCAGGTGCCCACGTTCTCCTCTCCTGAACTCATATGCCTGATCAGGGAAAGTTGCACCAAAATTGCCAAAATGAAGTCAATCAGTCCGAAAATGAGTGGAAATGAGCCTGATGATTGGGACCCATATAGGTGAAAAGGAATGAAGATTGATTCATTGGCCGGAATTGCTGACAATTTTGATTCAGTCAATGCCTTGATCATTAAAATTAACCCCCTTCTAAAATTATCAGGTATGATCCCTGACGTGCAGGTAGCAGATTCAAACACCATCAGTAATAGTTCAAAGCTCCCTCCCAGCTAATTGGATGTTGCAGCCAATGCAACGTTTCTAACTGAATGAATGGCCCAGCGACCAGGTGTGGGTGGGTTGGGTATCCTGAACCTGTTCCCAACCAAATGGGCCTGGCCTTATGTGGGGTGGCCTTGGAGGATTCCAGTTGCTCATTGGGCTAGATGCTATTGCACTAACCACTGAAAATGCAGTCAAGTCTCAGTTCAGGCGTTTGAGGTTGAACTGACAGCGACTTGGCCTGCCATCAAATTCTTCAATGTCATTTCCCAGTGAACTTATCTGTCCCCATTCCCAAATAATTTGCCAGTTAGGTCAAATTTGAGGGACCTGATCCCAGCTTGCTTCCTCTCCAATCAACCACTATTTAATCAGTTGCTTTGCACTGAGAAAATTGTTGATTGATTTTTCTCCCTCTAATTTTTCCATTAAAAACCTTCCCCAAAAAGTTAGTTTTTATATGTTAAGAATTTAAATGCTTTTTCCGCTGACACTCTCATACCCCTTGGAGTTAACAGCCATGTTCGTCTGGTACTCTATTTTGTGCCTGTATGAGATTCTGGCTCACCAGCAGTTATTGGTGAAACTCCTTTCCAGTATCATATCCATCATACCAGCATCAGTGTCTTTGGCATTCTGGTTTTCCATTCAGGTGCTCTGGAACCTAGGCTGGCAGGCCAGTCTAATTCTTACATGCTGTTTGCCTAACAATCTGCATAAATGCCTGTTTACAATTAGACAGGGAGATGTTACTTTCAAATTCTTTGATAAGGACGTCCTTTATCTCCGCCTAAGTAGAACACTCTTTGAAGTGTGGCTTCATAATCTCTTGAGCCTTACTATCAAGGCAGATTTGTATGTGCTGGAACTTTTCAGTGATCAGTGGCATGTCCCATCACATTTTCTACACATAAAGATAAGACTGGATGATTTTGGGCTTTAGACACAAAATTCTCATTAAATGTGGGTTTTAGACATTCAACAGGGACAGAGAGAGCACAGATAGATGGTAAAGGAGTTTTCTCAGATGATATAGCCTCAGAGGTTCCTAAGTAAGTTTAGGAGATAGATGCATCAACTTGCCGATGGAATTCATGCATATCATCCAGAAGGGTAGTGTAGCGGGTGTTAAAATGACCAAGTAAGGCTTTGGCATCTAGGAGTCAGTGGAGATATTTAATCATGGCTGGCTGACTTGCTACTTAGGATGTTAAGGGAACGATTTTGTTAAACAACGAAATCAAATCAGATCCTCATTAAGAGTCTCCTTCAATCCTCATCCAAGCGTCTCAAGCCTCCTTTAGCAGTTTCTGTTCAAGGGCTAATTTGAGCTCTATAGTTTTCACCATAAGACGGCCCAATATTCAAGTTCAAATTCGCCACCATTTTGATAGGGCTGTGGTTGCTGGGCTCATTCATTTGGAGATATGTCTTCATTGGGTAGCCTCAGAAGTGTTCTGGCAGGGAGAACCAATATTGATTTTTATATTTAACTTGAAACCAAGTCCTTCAAAGGCTACACAAGTATTAGTCGCTATAGCTCCAGCAGTATCTCCTAGTAGACTTTTATTCACTAGGGAAAATCTCTTGATAGTAAGGGTTTTTGACAATTAAATCTATACTAAAATGCAGGCTATATTTTTAGACAAAATAGACAATCTCTAGTAATACTAGGCAAAAGTATGCAGCTACACATGAGAGTATCTTATTTAAAATTTGGGATATCTATAAATTTGGTCAAAGTCCAAAATTGACAAAGCAATTTTGGAATAATGCAGCATAATGTGGAGGATTCCAGCAGACACAATCTTTTTCAATCAGTACAGCTGAGAAAGTTAAAATACAAATGGGAAGATCTTTATCAATTAATCTGGCAGATTTGGAAGGGATTCTGGATTTTGGTTGCTCATCTAGGAATTCACTTTTGTCATGATTTCAGTAGCTTCTGTGGTGAGACTCCATTGATCAGATGGCAAAAAAAGTCTGGCGTTCAAAATTCAATCAAATTAATGCAAATAACATAATTTTTGACAATGATCCCATGGTGGTCCCTTCCAAGTTTTAAGGATTAGTCCATTATCTGGCCAGTAATTTAGTTTTTAATTTTTTAGCTTGTATGTTCAAATACTAATCTGGAATCGTCATCAATGCTTGCAACAAATTTTGATTCATTTTTAGTTTCAGCCAAATTTAAGCCAATCTTTACATATGGTGTAGTTTGGTGAAAACAATTGGTTAATTGTTTAACCTCTTTCACACCTTCATCAAGCCTGGACCAACCCCTCCAATTTCCTATTTGAGATCATCCCTAACCTAAAACTTCCTGCATCTATTGATACCATTTGTGAGCTATAAATCTTACTTTTTATTTTGGGGATTCTGAAAAATACCTCCAATTATAAAATAATTGAATTCAACTGTTTGGGAAGACGTACACTTGACTGACCTGTAAACCTTTATATTTCTCAATTGATGAATTATAGTTTAAGAAGAGGTGAGACTATTGTTACTGAAGTGTTAAAAATTGCAAAAATTTAATGTCAAATGGTTAGGTAGATTAAAGGCTTCCTTACTTAAACCTTTTAGGGTTTAAGAGGAACTTATCAAATTTAAAAATCATAAAGTTTGAATATCTTAGTCTGAGCTGTGCCTTACTCAAAGTAGGTAAACTTTAGCTAATAGACCCCCCAAAAAAACTGTACCTTAACTGATGCAAATTTTTTTTGTAAAGAGCAAGATCCTTAAAGTTTGGAAAAGTATAAAAGAGATTTATAGTGACAACAAATCTTAATACCTAATAATGAAGTTGGGGAAGATTAACTGACTTTAGAAAATGCATTAAAAAGTATGAATTAATCAATAAAAATGCACTAAAAAGATGATATGATTGATAAAAGAATAAAAAATGATATAAACCTTTATAAGTCAGCGCCATATTTAAACCTTTCTTATAGAGTTTTTACTTACATACACAAATTAAAGCTTATATTGGATTGGGTCAATGTGTAAACTGTAACTAAGAACACGGTGCTGAGTATATATAGGTTCTTTTTGTTCATTTTTTATACTCAGGAGACTGCTGAGACTTAGATGTAAGTTCTTCAATAAAAACCAAATTTATCAGTCAATAATTTGCATCAATGTTAGTTTTTAATTTATATGTGTTCTTTAGGAAGAATTACCATAAAGCTGCGATTAATATTTTAATTTATGTTAAGTTGCATCTGAGCCTTCACCAAGTGTGCATGTATAGCGCTTTATTGCTTACAGTTTGCACTTATACCCTTCCATTATTGGCTCTAATTTGTATTTGTGAACAAAATTCTATAAATCAGTTTAAAATTGGCGCAAACTTCAACAAAAATTTGATTTGATTATTAATACTTTATATTTAATTTTTCATACTTTTTAGTGCATTTTTATTAAATATTCAGATTTTAGTGCATTTTTAAAATCAGTTCTTTTTCCCCAAAATTTGTTTATTATAGACTAGCATTCAGACACCCATGATTTGCCACAGCGTTTAAGGCCTAATAATAAGATTAAATTATTATTTTTATAATTCATTTTATAGATAACTGCCAACCACTCAGCCAAACCCATTGAACTTATCACTTTAACCAAACTTTCACCAGCCATTCAGAAAAAACCAATTACTCTATTGAATTGACAAAAAAACCACCATCCATTCAGTCATAGTTAAAACCACCTTAAACTATTAAATCAACTAGATAATAGTTTTTCTTTCCCATAACAATCACTTTAGTTACTAAGGTTTTGATTCAAACAGCAATTTTGATAATCACACAGGAGAGATGGGCGATTTTAATAATAAATCTAATACAACCTGGGCGAGCGTTGCATCAAGAGGTGCGTAAAACGGTGCATCAAGGGCAAGAAACGCCCTGGAGGGGGACCAGGAACCCAAGCCACCAATAAACCACAAACTCAGACACCGTCCAGGTTTATGGTGTTTACTATAAAACAAGATCAATACATGTCTATCCAATGCAACCAACCCCTTTCAAAGGTGGAACATGGGCTCCAACTCTTCCTTGGGGATGAGTCCCTGACCCTGTGGGAGAAAACATGCGAGGCACAGCCCTCCCTTTTCCCCCACGCGATATATGTCACCACCAACAACATGGGCCATGGCTGGATTGATATTGGTTTCAAAACAACCAAAGAAGTGGAAGCCGCAGAAAAAGTCTGTGTTGAAATTGCCCTCTCTGAGGGCAAAAAAAAAATAGTGTGCACTGCGCGCACCAGATGAAACAAAGCAAAAACTTTGTTCATCTCCTTTGACTCGCTCTCTACCAACCTTCCTTATAAGGTAATTGAGGAGGAGCTCTGCAAAAGGCTTGTAGCCTATGGAGAAATTTTGCAACTTGAATTACAACGATTTCGCCTGATGCCAACCCTGTGCACAGGCAAAGCTATCGCCATGATCAACCCATTCCCCAAAGTGGAAGATGACTTATCAAGAATCCTCCGCACAGCAGAGTTTCACTTTTCAGATGGGGGACAGTCATCCACATTTCAAGTTACACCAGAATGTGCACCACCTATATGTAACCACTGTGGTTCATTGGGACACAAGGAACACACATGCCCCGTGAAGGAGGGCTTAATGGAAGCAGACTACTGTGAGGAAGCCATGGACAAAAGTAACAAAAACTTCGCCATAATGACTGATGGCCACCACCCATTCTGCTGGGGTGAAGATGGACTTTACTCCATCGTGGACCCAGTTACACATAAACAACGCAAAGTGGCACAAAAAGCCCACAAGTGGGCAGTGGCTGAGGCAGCAGCACATGCGGAATCATCCATCAACCCCAGACAAATTCAAGAGGATATTTCAGATATACACCAAGCCAACCAATCAGAACAATATGCCCAGGTTGAAAATTTTCACAACAACTTGACTGAGTCACCAAGCGAAATCAATCATGCTAACTTTGAGTAACAATTTAGCTGCAATATGGGCGAAAATGCGGTGCACAATTCTCCAAATTCAAATTTCAAAATTACAGAACCTAATCAGCACCCCACATTGAACCATCATGAGATACGTGCGGGAAAAGATAATGCAAATTCCAAAAACTGCAATTCCTATGAAAAATTGAGTCAGATCAAGGGAACTGACATTGACATTGAGAGGGTTGGAGTACAGATGCAGAGCATGGCCAAAATGAGCTGCGGTGAGTTAGGGCCAGAGGGACCTCCCAACTACTCCTGAGGCGCCGTGGGTACCTCAGTGTCAATAAGGATGCTAAACATCGCAGGAGCCAGGGCTCAAACGTCCCAAGCCAAAAAGCTGGACTTCCTGAAAAAACCCCTTATAGACATCTTGGCTATCCAAGAAACCTACTGTCTACAAGGGGAAGAAGGATCCTGGTCAGCCAGGGTCTCACCATCACAATTGGTATGGACGTCTCACTGTGGGGTGATCGTCCAAAATAACAAAAAAAATAACAAACTCCTCGTCATACCTTAACGGCCACGTCTTGGTAGCAACCATCACATGCCAAGAGGAAACAAATTCAATAGCATGCAAATATGCACCGTGCACCGCAGCCAAGAGAAATCAATTTTTTTAAATCGTTCCAACACTCACCCTCCCACCAGATACCATCCTGTTGGGCAACTTTAACTTCTGGGATAACCCTGACATGGACTGATGGCCAAACCCCAGGGGATACCCACCGGGATACATCAAATTCTGCACAATGAGGGTATCCCTTGGCCTACAGGATGCCCTCCTCCTGGATCACCACTCCTTCCCCACATGACATGGCCCAACATACATGAGGGAGCGCTCATATCAATGAGCCGCATCGATCACATCCTCATTCCACAAACCCAACAATCAAGAATTTCCAAATTTACAAAAAAAAGTCAATTTCTCTGACCACCAACTTGTTTCAGTGCAGTTATCGCTAACCTGAACCCACGTACAGGTGTCGCCCTGGAGAAAGCTACACCTAGAAAGTATAAAATTACCTAAAATATCTGACTGGGTTGAACATGAGGCCACAAACCAATAATTCACAGCCCCATTCACATTGGATTTAATTGTAACATGGGCAAATTGTAAAAAGGAACCATTCAACAAAACCTGACATCTTGTATCACATAAGTACACCGCCAATACATCCACAATCAGGCGTACCTTGGCGGAACTAGACCACTTCAAACTTAACACCCCGAGATCCAATTATAGCCCCAACTGGGGATGCAAATGGGCGGAACTATCCGCCCAACTAAACACCCTCATCTTCGAGCACCAACACAGAATCAAAGTATTGAACAAAGGTAAGTTCATGAAGGAAGGCAAAACATTTTTGACATGATTCTTCCACCAATTTCACTCCCATGGCAACTGGCCCGCATGCACACAGGTTCACAAGACTGACGGCACCGTGGCAACTGACCATGAGGAGGTCAAGGCGGAAGTACACCGCTATCACACCTAATTATACCATGATACGCCGACAGACCCACAAAAAATTACAAAAGTTATACAAACTGCTGGAATACAAAGCACACCATCAAACTACAATATTCCAAATCTAATTACATGGGAGGAGATTTTGGGATACAATCCGCGGTGCACCACATAGGAAACGCCCAGGGCCTTATAGATACCCTACTAATTTTACAAAAGTTATTTTCAGCAAATTGCCCCCCTCCTTTTGGCGTCTATGAACCAGTACTTGCTGGATACACGCCTCCTACCTGGTGGCCATGAATCATATGTCATAATCCTGTATAAAAAGGGTGACAAATTGGACCTGGCCAACTGGCGTCAAATTGCACTCTCTAATACTGACACAAAAATTCTAACAAAAATCTTAACAGCCAGAGTAGGCGCAATAGCATCTGACGTCATATCACCCAAACAGTTTGGGTTTATACCAGGGCGCTCAATCTGGAACAGCATACACCCTGTTGCAAACATATGTCAGTCCAAAGCAACTGAAGCCCTGGTTTTTTTAGACCATGAAAAGGCATACAACCGCATCAGTTGGCCATACCTAAAGGAATGCCTACACGCTTTCAAACTCTCACCTAGATTCATAAACTGGGCGATACTCCTTACAGAATCTGAAACCATGGCTGTATGTGGCCCTGGCTTCCTAACTAACAGGATCTCACCACACAGAGGGCTCAAACAGGGGGACCCCCTCAGCCCACTGCTGTATAATTTCAGTTTTGATCCACTCCTCCGCATAACTGAAAAACGCCTCATGGGCATAACTGCACAAGGCCAGCCAACAGTCAAGATACTGGCCTTTACGGATGACTGCGTGGCAGGTATAGCTAACAACAATGATGCCTGACAGCTGGAACGCACCCTAGAGGAATACTCCATGGTGAGCAACGCATTGCTCAACAAAAGGAAAACAGGAATAATTTTTTTAGGAAAGTACACTAACAACTGGGCTACAACAACAGAACCTCATACCCCCATACTAAGGAATAACCCACTCATCTTACATTTTGCATCACCTCTCACAAACAACCCTGTCCGCCACCTTGGGGTATGGCTGGAAACAGAGGGATATGCCAATGAGACAATGGAAAGCAACCTACTACAGCGGGTATCCAACCGCGTACCTCCCTCAAGGGAAGATCTCCAGGAATAACAGGGCGAGTAACAGTTGCTAACTCACTCATCCTCCCAATACTATGGTACCCTTCCCACGCGATCGCCTTCTCACCCATCTTTATAACTTCAATCCGCGCGCTCATCCAGGGCTGGCTGTGGTCTGGATCCCATCCTCCCATATGGATGGAAACACTCTTTGGCCCACACTCAAGCAGAGGCATGGGACTAATAGATTTTGAGAGCCACACCAACCGCATCCTGGGTACCTGGATAAAGGAATCCTTGCCCCAGACATCCCTCAACAACACTGGTCCAGGGCAGCGAGGACTAACTTTGCTCAGGCGCTCAAATTAACCAAACCACATAGCCCACCCAGATTACTATCATACCTTTCTAAACACCCTACTGCAACGGGCCCTCATGGAACCCCTCTCACTTCAAAAGCATCCTCCAAACCATCTGCCACATGGGATGGACTGTAGAGAACACTGGCACTGTGCAGGGAAGGGGACGACTCAGCCCCCACTTTAAATTAAGAAATCCAGAAAACCACCCCCAAAGAGACATGCTTGCTATGACCCCAACCATTGCTAGAATCAAATAACTAGATGTGTTGGACATCCCCTACGACTTAACCACACAGAAGACAGTTTGGAGAATGATTCACCACCCACTCCTACAACTGAGGGTAAGAGCCAACGCCTGGCGCTGTCTGAGAAGGACCTATAGGATGGCGGACCGCTCCAATTCCCTCCACGCAACCTGCGCAGTATGTGGAGGGGAGGGTTCCCTACATCACCACCTAGAAACATGCCCCCCAACCAAAGCCATATGGCAGGAAGTCGCGCGCCTGCTTAAGATCCAAAACGAGCAGGAATTCTCTATATAAAAGAGCCTCCTCGCGCCCCAGATCAAGTCACCAATCCCATCTACCCTCCGCTCCTTAATGATGCCTATTGCAATGTGGACAATCCACACCATAGCCTTAGATGCATTCAAGGGCACAGTCTCAACCATCCATGGGGTTATCAACAGGTTCCACGTTCACTTACTGGAACATTTCCAAGCCTTGTTCTATGGATATATGAGGCCAAGGCAACAGGCGCTCATAGAATCGTGGTTCCCACTTTGGTTCCTCCGCACAGACCCCTTCCTTCACACCTGCTCCATAGCGAGGAAAATCCCCTCAGAGCAGTGCACCAACCCCCCATACCTGGCAGTCCCGCTGGCAACAGGGGTAACCTGAGTACCCCAGGGTGCCCAATTTTATATATTTTTGTTTTCCACACATACTCGGTAATGCCCAACCCTGGTCTACTTACCTCAGTTAAATAAAAAATCAACTAGATAATAGTGGCGTTACCTGGCGTTGCTTGGGTTTAATATCAAACAATTTAATGGATAAGTTAGATTCTATAATATAAACAGATAGTATACTACCCACATTGCTCAGGTTTGATAAGAAAATGATTTGATTGAAGTATTTTTAGATTTTATATCATAGATAAACCACTAAACCCTTAGCTAAAACTTTTGAACATAATAAATTAACCAATCACCAACTGCTTGGTAAAACAAACTAAACTTACTAAAACAACCAAAACCATCAACAACTTAACAAAACCAATTAATATAGAGAAATAAACATTTAATAACTGCTTATAAAAAAATCTGTTTAATTATTAGCTGAATGACATTAAAGACTTGGAAAAACAATTTTTATTAATCAACTGAGTATCAAAACTTCTCAGCCATAACTATATACTGAATACCATTAAAGCATATTAATTTTTCTTCAATATATAACTTTTTTATTATAAAAATGGTTGTACTAATTCACAAACTTTGTGGGCTTGCACACAACAACTCACTGTAGTTTTATCACAATTAAATGGATGGTATAGGAATGTGTACATTACAAAAAAAGAAGCAAAGAATCATTTAGTTTTATATTCATTTTTAAATTTATTGTGGGGAAGGCCAACCATGGGACGGACACTTCCAAATATGACTCAGGAAAGACAAACTTAGTACCAGGGGAGGCACCCCAGAGAAGCAATGCTATCTCTTGTTGCTAGCGGGAACGCCACTTATGGGGGGGAGGGAACGTGGGAAGGGGCCGTAGCCACTATTGAGCACGTGTGGAGGAAGGGGTCTGATTTGATGAATCAGACTGGGAACCAGGAGGAGACCAGCTGTCAGCGACGTGGTGGGAGATATCCAAACATCCAGGCTTGAAAGTGGTCCACCAGATGAGACCAGAATCTGTTGACAGCTTCAGGGAGGGTGGGGATGGAGCCAGCGATGGCATCCAAGACAATCTTGTGGATAGTCCACATGGCCATTGCAACCACCAGAGCACGGAGGGAGGGTGGGAGGGGGAGGCCATTGATGAAGCAAACATATCTCTTGACAGACTGAAGGGATGCGTTTGATCCTGGCCTAGCAGACGTTGAACTTCGCGCCATATCACTTTAGAGGTGGGGCACTTCTCCAGGCGGTGGAACAGCGTTCCATACTGGCCACACACGACACAGGATGAGTGTAAAGCGTTAGAGCACTCAGCTGTACGATACACCCGCCTCAGGCAGCGCCACACATGGGAGCGGACTTGAGGCTGCAACAGAGGATGGTGTGCGTATTTCCAGATAGTCTTTTGGGTTTCAGTGGAATAAGGGATGTCTATCATGTCCAGGTATTCCACCCTGGATAGGACTTGGGGTCGAATGGGGATCACGCCATCATGGATGGGTAGCCCCTGTACCTCTTGTGTGAACTGAGGAGAGGGGCGGCCTCTTTGGGTTGTATGTCCACTAATACGAATTCTCCACTCTGCGCTTCGCATGGAGAGTAGGATTCGTTTGTAGTGGGTTTTAGTCCTGTGAGGACCTGTGGCCGATGTGTGTGATGCGAGGTATTTCATCAGCGAGTGGGGGTTTGATGAATTGTTGAGGCCCAAGGCTCGGGAGAAGTTGGAGTGGGCCGCGCGGGACCAGTGTTGGGATGGGAGTGTAGGAGCGGTGATGGCCGCGATCCAGGTGCCCAGGATCTTGGCAGCATGGGCTTTGAAGTCAAGCAGGCCCATGCCACCTTGATGATGAGGGCCAAACATGACCTCTAGCCGTACTGGTGGAGGGTGGCCTGACCAAAGCCATCCTTGTAGCAAAGCATACAGGTATTTGAAGAAGCTCGGGGAGAAGGGGATGGCGTGGGCTCCAAACCAGACTTTGGATAGGAGCATAGAGTTGGCAAGAACAACCCTGCCAGTGAGGGTAGTAGGGTGGGCTCTGAGAGAGGCGATTCGCTTCGTCACGTTGTCCAGTATATGGCACTCCATTAATGCTGACGCATATCCGCCTGCCTCCATCCACACGCCCAGATGGCACACCGGTCCTATGGTAGGATGTGGCACAAAGGGGAGCATCAGTGGAGCGGTGTGTGTTGAGTTAGTAAGGCGTGGATGTGGGCGAGCAGATGGGCCATGTTGGGGACTAATTTCTGGGGCCCAGCAGGTCTGAAACCGACCAAGGAGGATGATTCCAGTTTTGGAGGCGTTCAGTGCCGCGTTGCTTACCCAGGAATATTCCTGGATGAGGGCTTCAAGCGCGCGTGCATCTTTATTATTAGAGACCCCCACCACGCAGTCATCTGCAAATGCCATCATCTTGACTGGGGTTTGGCCTGGCACATGGACCCCAGTGAGGTGGGCATTCACATTTTGCAGTAGTGGGTCAAGGCTGAAGTTGTATAAGAGTGGGCTGAGGGGGTCCCCTTGTTGCAAGCCCCTTTGAGGGCGGACTACTTCCGTAAGGAAGCCTGGGCCACGCACTGTCGTTGTTGCAGATTCCGTGAGCAGCATCACCCAGTTGATGAAGCGGGGGGGTAGGCGGAATTGATGGAGGCAGGCCCTTAGGTTTCCCAGTTCACTCTATCATAGGCCTTTTGTTGGTCCAAGAATACCAGTGCCCCAGAGGCTGTGGACTGACATGCATTAGCCACGGAGTGCACGTTATCCCAAATTGACCTTCTGGGGATGAAACTGAATTGTTCTGGGGAGATAGTGTCAGATGCTACAGTCCCTAAACGGTTAGCCATGATTTTTGTTAAAATTTTGGTGTCTGTGTTTGTTAGAGAAATGGGGCGCCAGTTGGCTAAGCTAAGCTTATCCTCTTTCTTGAAGAGTGTGACAGTAAAGGCCTCATGTCCTCCTGGTAGGATGCGCGTTTCTAACTGGCTTTGGTTAAGTGAGGCGAGCAGCAATGGGGATATATATTTGAAATATTTTTTGTAAAACTCATATGGAATGCCATCTGGGCCTGGGCATTTTCAATTTGGCACACTGCGAATGGCTGTCCATAATTTGTTCGGAGTAATTAAATTCATTATTTCTGGGTATCAGAAAATGGTGCAGATATGAGCTCAGTTGAGAAATTCCGCCTCTTCGGCCAGCTTATTTTAGTTCAGCTCAGTATAACTTGGAGTAATATTTTTGTGTTTTGATTGCCACTTCGGCCGGTGTGTCTGCAATGGAATTATCCAGTCTTCACACCTGTGTGCAGGCCACGCTCTGGCGTGGTGCGAAAAATTGTTTAAAGAAATATGTGGTGCACTTGTCACCTTTTGTGATGCATGTGGCCCTGTATTGAACACAAACCCGATGTTTGTGTTGCCTTTTGAGTGCATTGAGGTGGGCGGCTGCCTCCGCCCACTTCTGGCCCCATGCAGGGCTGTAACCTGTAGCTGGAATGTTGGACTCCAAGTGTGCCAATTCCGCCAGAGCGCATGAGATAACTGCCGATGTGGTTTGTGAGTGTCTGGAGGAGAGATGGCGAGAGTGGCGGATGGTGTCCTCTTTGAAAGTTGCCCATGTGGAAATGGGGTCCATGCAAAATGGTGCAACAAATGATTTTGCAAAGTTGCCTCTTCCACCCACGTGGAAAATTCTGATGATGCAAGCTCGGGGGGGGCAGATTTTTCACCAATGTGGGGCCTTAGCAACTGTGACAGGTAGGTGGTAGGTTATTGAGACCAGGTGGTGGTCGGAGAATTCCATTTTTGTTGTTTTGAAGTGGGAGATGTGGGGTTGGAATTTCGACGGTGTTAGAATAAGGTCAATGCGGGTCATGGACCTTAATTGGCCGTTGTGGATGTGGGGACACGTCATGTCTTTGAGCAGCAGGGCATGTCATGGCAGCGCATCCATTAACCCAAGGGTGGCCTTTAGAACACGTAGTTCTACGTGACCCTGTGGGGCGTGGGGTGAGGGAGGCCACCAGTATGTTGGTGAGGTTAGCCAACAGTTCATGTCACCAACTAGGAAAGAATCAGGGGGTAGCGGGAGGGATTTGACTGACAAGAAAAATTCCTGACACTTGCATGCAACATTTGGGGCATAGATGTTGACGATTGCATGCACTACATCAGCCCACGAGAAGGTGACAATGAGCACTCGGCCATTTAGGAATGTTTCTGAGGATGTGAATTTGAAAAATTATTTTTCTGAATTAGCACCCCACAGTGCTTCGACCAAAAGGATAGGGATGGGACGAGCATTGTTTTCCAAGCTTCCTCAGAACCTCGTGGACAGTGGGACTCCTGGATGGCCAGGATATCCACGGGTAAATTGTGTTGTAAAAAACTTAGTTTCCTAGCCTGGGACGGGGAGGCCTTGAGTCCGGCGATATTCAACATCCCTAGAGTAAAGGTTTCCCCCATCGCACCTTAGGTGTGAGGGGTGGGCCCCTGGGCCCACCAGCCTCTTCAAGGTCCCCACAGGCTTTCACAGCAGTGCGGGTGTTAGCAGCAACGCTATCAGAGTTTTTGTTGATTTTTGCAATAAGAGTCACATTGGCTTTGGCCTTCACTTTTTGTTTTCCCAACGTCAGATGAATTTTTTGCGGTGCAGATGAGTTTGGTGCACCATCGAGTGGGTCAAAAAAAATTTTCAGTTGGGATAGGTCCCAAGTTGGTTTCAACTTGAGCTTGGGTGCAACGATTGGGTGAGATCAAATCTCCCATCAGATCCTCAGATTGAGTGGCCCGCTTGGCATGGGCTTCCCAATCTGATTATATGATGGATTCCCAAGTTGCTTCTGCCGTGAAGGTCTCCATGTCCTCCTGGCATTGTGAGTGTGGGATAGCGGTGGTGGCCTTGGCCGCTTCCTTGGCTGTGGCCCTATGGGCCTGCTTGGCCTTCTTATACTCCTGTGGGGAGATAGGCTTTACCAATAGGTAGCAGCCTTGTGCTCCCCACGGGAAAGCCTCCTTGGTGCTTGCAGTTGGTTCATTGTGCGCCTCTCCGTTGGCCATGGCCACCAAGGGGTGCTCTTGGAATGTGATGCCCTCCTTGATGGGTCATGCGTGCGCCTTATGGCCAAACGCGTCACAATGGGTGCAAATGGGAGGCACGCTGTCCATGGTCACCCGGAATGGGTGGGTGGTATGCCCTGCGATATCAATAAAAGTGGAGTGCGGGATCTGGGTTAGGTCCTTTGCAATCTCCTCAGTTGGGGTCAGAACTACGATGGCTTTGCCAGTGCACAGGTGTGGCATCAGCGTGAAGCTTTTTTTTTGAAAGATTGTATTTCGCCATATATGGTGAGACTATCTTTCAGGTGTTGTTCCAAAATGTCACGTTTTACCGTAGTAGGCAAAAAGTCAAACATGAGGAAAATTTGGTTTAATTTTGTCCATCTGGTGCATTTGGTTTCAACAACCCATTGCCCTTTGGGGAGGTCAACCACTATGTGCACCGCTGCAGCCTTGTCTGCTTCTTTTTTGCTTTTGAAACCTAGGTCCAGCTAACTACGTGACATGGAGTGAGGTGCAACGTACACCGCGGTCAGGAAAACTTTGTGTACTTCTTAACAAAATTTTTCCCATAAGGCCATTTTTTGGATGTCCAGATACACACAGACTCCAAATTCCACCGACGAAAGTGGCTGGGAGTGTGGCGTGTTGATGTAATGGTTTCATCATGCTTGCCATGCAAGTATCTCTGGGGAAATTGTGATCGCCAGTTTTTTAAGATTTTTGTCTATTCCGCCGGATTCTCTGGGGTGTTTTTGAATGTTGGAGTCCGCGGGCCTTACACATGCTCCTCTTACCTTGCTTGCCCAACTGCTCCCTGACATGGGCGCAGACTAATCTCCTCTGTGAGATTATCAAACTAGATTCAATCTTGAATTGAATAGGTTGCAAAAGTGATTGCAATGAGAAAGAAAAGTTTTAGTTTTATATTCAGATAAAACAATAAACTTCTTACTAAAACCAATAATATGCCAAATCAACCAAGCACTAACCACTTTGCAAAACAAAAACTAACCTCATCAAACAACTATAAACCACCAACCACTTACCAAAACCAGAAAAAGTTAATGGGTCAACCAATTACTAACTGCTTACTAAAACCATGAAGTGTATAATTTTCTCAAAAACACCAACTTCTTGTCAAACCCTTTAATTTAATAAATCAACTGAATATTAATTTTCTCAGATGTACCAATACTGATTACATTAAAAACATATAAAAATTTCACTTTTTACATAATAAAAAACCATTTTATTTTACTATGAAAGTTAAGCATCAGCTCCAAGGTGCACATGGACCCCCTATCATCCACATATATCCAAATTTAAAGTTCTACATGCCGTAGATTTGTCTGGGCATCACACACACAAACACATGCTTTTATTATTGAATACTAATAGGTAGCTGCAGCTTTGCCCACATTTAATTTACCCACTAGGTAATATATTCTCATTTAAACAAGGTAAGGCGTTAGTTACTACATATAAATAGTTATAGAAGGTATGTTATATTATCCAGCGTTACTTGTGTTCATAGATTTTGAGTTTTTATAATCCATCCTTTTACAGCATGAGCTTATGAGGTCAATTTCATTAATATTATTGATAAGCATTTAGTTTTCAAATATCTCTATATTATATCATGTTGATAGTCCATTTACCCATCAATTTTTGTAGTATAATTTAACAGATAATAATCTTTATATTAGATTATATATTGATAGATGGCTAGTGAGAATGGCGTCTACTATCACCCTTATGATGCAGGTTCAAACCAGGTCATGGCAGAAATTAGTGTTCCTGTTCCAAGAGGTTAGCAACATATGTAGATTTGCGCACCATGCCTTGGTTTGACCAAGTGAATTAGTGGAGTTAGATCATGTTTCCTAGCCTATCAGAACATGCTCAGAAAGGTTTTATCCTTAGTACTTGGGTTTTTTCCTCTATATCTATTTTCATTCACTATCCCAAATCAATGTGGTAACTTTGT
Organism: Massospora cicadina; assembly: GCA_022478985.1. Lineage (NCBI taxonomy): Eukaryota > Fungi > Entomophthoromycota > Entomophthoromycetes > Entomophthorales > Entomophthoraceae > Massospora > Massospora cicadina. The sequence continues at coordinate 63,017 of JAKSZP010004327.1, read as the reverse complement.
CCCAAGGTCAAACCACCTTCAATAAATATATTAATAGATGGTCATCAATAAGTTTAGGAGTAATCAAACTTAAAATGTTAGCAAAGACTACTAACTATTCACCCAAAACAAAAATAGACCTATTGAATCAACCTAAAACTACTAGTCACTTTAGAAACCCATCTAAAGTTTGTATTAACCAAATATCAAACTGCTTAGTCAAAAAATATAATCATCATTAAAAACATATAAAGTTTTCTGTCGTTGTACAAGAAACTTTTTTAATATAAACAAAAATATAAAAAATCATTTTCGCTTTGATCACTTTGTCAATTAAAGTCAAAATTTAATAAAAAAGCTTTTTACTTAACCGCCACTAATGTCAAACCTAGCTGATGTCAACTAGAGTAACCCTTATGCCCCACATGGGGCGTCGTGCACCGCTTTCTAGTGTTTATTGGCTGGTGCTAGAACGCCCTCAGGCTGACACAGCTAGCCCCACAAACAATTCTGATCACTACGTCCCATCTTAGAACCTAGCCCATCACATCGAATGCTCCCAGGCGGTTCTCAGAAGCCTCCTGTTGCTCCTTTGGATCAACCTGTACTTTGCATTAGGTCAAGTATGGGAACCCCTTCCCCTATGCGAGCACGCCCATCATTAAGATAGCCATGGTGTTGTACAAATCCACTGGATTTATTGATTTTCACACCTTTAAGGGTTACTTTGATCTTGACTTCTCTTGTGAAGCCCATGCCACGGCGGCAGCACAGCTGCCATTATTTTTGTTAAAATACACAAATACCCACTATCAGAACTCACTTGCCAAATGAGGCCAAACTGGTGGTCCAGTTAGTTAGCTTGTCTTCCCACCTCTCTCCTGAACGTCTCCACCACAAGATCATGGAGGGCTTGGTTGCCTATGGCTCCAACCCTGTGCTGCAGTTTGTGGTGCCAAATGGCGCCAATCATCTTGCTGGGCCTCACGCATTACAACAATCCACTCTTTCTGTTGTGACACCTGCACCTTGATACCCCACGTACTTTAGTCAGATCTGCGCCTGATCATCCCTTCTTGGCATATGTCAATAATGGCTGCACCATTTTCCCCATGTGCTTCACTCTCAACCACTTAAAGCGCAAGTGCCCAGCACTTTTCACCAAAGCTGATTCCTCCACTCCTCCATCTGTCGTAAGCCCAGACTCTAATTTTACTAAATTTTCTTCTTGGGGATCAGTCCTTTACCACCCTCAACTGCTGCAGGTGCTGCTCCCACTGGTCCGCCCACCCTAGTTTTGACCGCCTGACCCACTCATAAACTATGACTACTCTTGCTCCAATGTTTTTTCATGACCCACTGTCACAGCTAATCAGCAGTTGCCACCCTGTCATACAATTATATGTCCATTTTTGCGATAAGAGTGATTTGAGGTTAAAAATGGAGGATAACACACAAAAAACTTGGTCAATTCTTGGTGAAATCTCTCAAGTTAAGTAATGATATTTCATCCACTTGGCCAAATCATTCAATTATTAGTAATAGGATTGTGCTGAACATGTGGCAGAATATGGGAAGTCATGCTGAGGTTCCTCCTCGGCCTCTATATAGTTCAGATCAAACAACTAAGCGGAGAAGACCATTTTTATAGGCTTGGAGGGAGTCCCACAAGGTGCAATATTTTTCCCTGTGGTGATTGGCTTGATTCTATTAAGGCTCTGCCTCACGGGCTTATCTTTTTTCACTATCAACTCTACTTCAGCCATCAAGTTGAAGCAAGGCAAGCCTCAGAGATCCAATAGATCAAAACCGCATATTCCCAATTAGGATTGAAGCTTATAATAAATTTCTCATATCTCTCACTTTATGCCTCAAAGTGATCAAGATACTAAGCAGTGAAATATTGAAAGGCTTTGCTTTTGATTTTATTGCTGCAACTAATAAAATAAATACAAAAACCCATCTTTTAAGTATAAAGTACATATTTTCATATATTTAATTTTCTTAAAAATGCCAAAAAAATAGTCACCCCGCAGTTGAGAATATTCCTTCTCCTGAAATAAAATTGTTGAAATCCAGGCTTAAAAGCACCTGCAAGCATAAATTACCTGGATTCCAACGAGTGGTTCTCCCTACAGGGGCCCTGTACACCATAAATCTCTTTAAAAAACGACAGTTTCATCTAATCCCATGCTAGCTGCCTTAGAACAACAACTAGCCAGTGCTTTGTCTCGACTTAAAAGGCTCAAGAAGCACTCCATTTATAAACTCTCCATAAAAGATAAGTTTATCCTGGTGAGGGCAGTTTTCCTCCTTCCTCTTCGTTTATGAATCAGTATTGGAAGAGATAACTGACCAACAAAAATTTAAATACATCCTTCCCTTCTTGAGTTGTGTGGCTAGAAGATAATGGTTGCAACCATGGCCACCCTCAGCATCTGGGCGGAGGTTAAGCAAGCCCTCACTGATGTGTTTGGCTCCACGAAACTTTTTTAAAACAAAGAAACAGGCTTTATGAGCCTTCTCCTTCAAAAAGGAGAATCAATCGCCTCTTTTGTGGAGCGGTTTTATAGTGAAGCCCACCCTCTACAACTAGCAAAAATAATCCCTCTATATGACGCTATTGCTGCTGTCTTGGCTGGTTTGGCGGCCCATCCCTCTTTAGCAATGATATCCCTGAAGTTGAGCGTACCTTCTAAAATATATGGGATATTAAGGAGGCTCTGCTAAAATTGGCTGACTTCTATGAACATAACCTTATGAAAAGAGCTCTGAAGAGAGAACCACCTCTGACCCCTTTAGCCTCTCCCATGGCTTTTCCCTTAGGCAACCTATTCTCTCAGGGTTTTTACAAAATAGATGCTCCTCCCACCTGTGAGGATTGCCAGAGAATACTAGCAGTGACGGGGCAGTGCTCCTCTCCATATTCAGCTCCAAAAAGTCTCCAGTGAAGGCCGTCAACCCTTTGCCTTTCTTTCCGCTTTCTCCAGAGCGGCTTTCTCAAGTGGGTCAACCATCACGTCCATACAAAACGCTACCTGTATTTCCCTCTATCTCTCCTCTGGCCCTTTCTAGCCCGAAACCTGCTACTTCAAAGGCAAAATGTAGGGCCATGAGATATACAACGCCTCCTTCAAAAGTTCATAGCGTTGAGTAGCATCCTCATCCCTCTCCCATAACAAGAAATTCCTTGAACCTACTCCCGGTCCAATGGACTCCCTGATGTGCATTTAAAACCCTTCCAATGATGAATCTGAAGGGGGTGAGGAAGATGTCGGCTATTATGTTTTAGAAGCTCCAGTTGAAGCAAAGTATCTGATAGGTTGAACCTGGAAAGAATAGACATGGCCAAGGTACCAAGCCAAACTTACCTCAATCAAGCGCTGAAGGGTTCTGAGGTTATTGACACTGCCAGTGACGCTGACCAGCTCATTGCAACACTGATTTGATCCATTCAGTATATTCATAACCTGCAGTATATCCAAGGCAAATACCCTGAAAAAGCTAAAAAGACTAGCTTCTACTCTTCGTTTAAAGGAGGTCCTAGCTCTTTCTCCAACTTGGGTTGAATATTAACCAAGGTGGAGGTCGTTGTCAATAGAGTGTGGGTAACAGCTATCCTTGACACTGGATCCCTGGTGAACGTGGTATCATCAAAACTCATAAAAAAGATTAAGCTTCCCTGACCTTGAATACGCCCAAAATTTGGAACTGCCAGTCCCGCCAGCACTTGCGCTATTGGTGCCTACTCAGCTCTGCCCATCTGATTTGGGAAGCACATCTTGTCAGCTCCAGAGGTGGCCTTGGCTAACAATACTATGATCTACTAATTAGTACCCAGTTTATGCTTGAATATGAAGGGATAATTACTTGAAGCAGAGCTATCTCTCCCTGCTTAAATACGAGGTTCCCTTGATTATGACCCACAATGATCTTAATAAAAATTAATACGCTTTACAGTTGAGTATCCTTCCTCTGCTATATCCTTACACTACATGATAGTGGGACAAAATTAAAAATGTTGCCTCAATCAGTGGACGCTCTAGATGAAATCTCATTCTATGCTTCCAAGGAAGTTTTAATTAAGGCGGGGGAACAAAAGTGATTGGCACTAAGATTACCTTGCAAATCATATACAACTGTCTACTACACCTCATCAGCATTAATGGAATTACCCCTCTGGAGTCCAGAGTAATGCCAGGCATACTAGACCCTTCTTATTAACGCCCTATTAATTTCCTGCTAGGTAATCTTACTAAGAAGGATATGGTTGTAAAAAATCATCAAGATGTTGGAAGAGGCCTGCTGATTACCATTGAAGAAATTAAGCAGGTTCACTGTATTTGTCTATGGTGGATATGGGCTTATCTGTGGACCAATCTTATTTTATCTGCCCACTGTACATATATCTGATGAATTAATCTCCACTGATCTTGACAAAGTCCGCACTCTACTAAAGGCCTATAGCGACATTTTCTTGAAGATATGATACTGAATACAGGCACACAAAGGGTTGGACTCATACCATTGACGTTGGGGAGGCTCTCCCTATCCAATCTAAACTCTACTGCAAATCAAAAGTTGAGGAGCTACAGATGCAGAAGGAGCATAAACAGTTTCTGGACGCTGGGTCATTGGTGCCATCCCAAAGCCTTTGGTCGACCCTCTCAAACTGATAAAGAAGAAAAATGTGGGTCATTGGATAGTTATGGACTACTGTAAACTGAACAACCTCACCAAGAAAGATAGTTACCCTATCCTAATATTGTTGACGTGCTGACTCAACTCACTGAATCCAAGTTCTTTTCTGCTATAGACTTGTCTATTGTATATTAGAAAATGGACCTATCTTTTCAAAACTAAGAGAAATGCAATCTTATCTGCAGCTAAGGCATTTTCCAACCCACTTGGATACCTCAGGGGTTGTGTAATGCGCCTGCAACCATTTCAGCAAGCAATAGGTCACATTCTTCAGGGTATTAAACTGGATTTTGTAATCGTCTATCTTGATGATATCACAGGTTTTTACAAAACTCTCAACGAGAACCTCCTGCACTTGAAGAAAGTATTTCAATGCTTAAGGGCATTTAACATCAAGCTGAAGCCCTCCAAATGTGCTTTCTTCCAGAAGAAGCTAAATTTTCTTAGGCATGAAATCTTCCAAGATGGGATTCAACCCCTCCAAGACAAGGTTAAAGCTATAGCCAAAATGCCTGCACCCAAAACTCTTCGTGACATCCAGGTATCTTTGAGCATGATGAGGTATTACCATCAATTCATCCTCAAATTCGCCCAGCTTAAAGAGCCTCTCTTCCGCCTCTTGGCTAAAACACTCCTTTCCATTGGGGTGGTGAACAAAAGGTCGCGTTTGAGACCCTGAAGGAGCCATTGCTAAAAAGGCTCATCCTCCACCACCTAGACTATGGTAAGCCTTTCATGTTGTTCAAGGATGCCTCTGACTATGCCGTTGGAGCTATCCTGGCCAATTGGATGAGCATGGAGTCAATCATCACGTGTCCTACTTCAGCAAGATGCTCTCAAAGGCTGAACTAGCTACAGCATCACTGAGAAGTAGTGCCTTGCTGTTCTGCTCGCTGTGAAGTACTACCTCCCCTTTTTATATGGGACCTCCTTTAAAGGTGGTTACCAACCATGCATCCCTAAGTGTGGTTGCAGAATAGAAGGACCCCACAGGAAGGTTAGATCGCTGGGCTTAAAAGCTACAGCATTATAACATGACAACTGAACATTGGGCGTGAACTCGCCATATGAATGTTGATGTTTGGCGCAGCTGCCTGTCCTTCACCTTGACAATACTAAAGCCAAGAGGTTACATGATCTCCTAATGACACCTGTCACATGGTCTGATGAGGCCAACCTGTGCAAAGATGCTAGCACATCACTCCCACAATACCAAGTTGGAAAGTGGAAAGTTGTACAAGAAAATAGGGGTGAAAGGGTTGCCTTACCACCAGCCATCAGAACGAGTACCAGTGGTTCTAGATTCTCACACTATCCTAGAGCATGAGGGAGAACGAAAAACCTATGAATGGATTAAAGTACTCTACTACTGGGAGGGCATCATGGAGACCATAAATTGAAGTTCTGGATGCCTATCTGATCTGTAAAAAGAAATCTAGCAATAAGACCAAATATCAATACCACCCTACCACTCCTCAACAGCCTTTACACATGATAAGTTTAGATGTGGTGGGCCCTCTACCCCAAATTACTGAGGAAATTAATATATCCTGGTAGTTTTTGATCATTTCACCAAATAAGTCGAGGCTGTGGCTCTTCCTGCCCAAACTGCAAAGGCTACCGCCACGTTTCTCCATTAGCATATTTCACCTGCCATGGATGTCCTCAAGTTCTTCTCTGCGACAATGGGAAGAACTTTACATTGAGAGTGGTAAAAATCCTTGCTACCTAAATGGGGCCCAACAGCTCTTTTCCTCTACCTATAAACCTTCTACAAGTACAGTAGAAAGCGTTAATGGAACCTTGGTCTTGATACTATGAAAGATGGCCAATTCATACCTTCTCCACTGGGATCACTACTTACCCAGTGCTCTCATGGCCTACCATATTAGCTGCCACTGGATCCTCAAATGTCTCCTTTTTCGAGTTTTGTATGGTCAAGGACCAGGGGTGACAGCCTTATTAGTTAAAAATATTTTCTCTGATAGCACTGACACTGAGCAAGCCATGAAACGTTGGCTCAGCACCTCATCCAGTTACAATTAGAGGCTATTACCAATTTGGCAAAGACCATCACTAAAGAGGGCTAAGCCACAAATGATCTCCGGCCCCCTCTTCCCTCCTTTCAAGTATCAGACTTGGTGTTATATTACCACAATTGTATCACTCCTAGAGGTGAGAAGCTTGGGTCTATTTGGAAAGGCCTTTTTGTAGTCACTTATAAGCGAGAACAGAGTACTCTATCAAGTCCCTATCTACCAGAGTTACCGTCAACTGAGTCCATGGCCAGTCCTTGCACCCTTGTTCTCCCCCTACCACTCTTGAAGGAGGTAATGTCAGACAATTACAAGTCTTTTTTGATAAAAGTGTTTTGAGGGTAGAAAGTAGGATTTCCCACAAAAAAATTGGTCAATTCTCTGTGGAATCCCTCAAATTGGGGTAATGCTATTCCACACACTTAGCCAAATCGTTTGATTATTATTAATAGTATTGCACCAAACCCATGGCAGAATATGGGAAGTCATGTTGAGGTTCCCCCCGGCCTCTCTACACCTCAGTTCAAACACCTAAGCGGAGACCACCCCCTTTTATAGGCTTAGAGGTGGTCCCACAAGGTGTAAAAAAATTTCACAGTGATTGTCTTGAATATAAAAAGTCCTTGCCTTACAGGTTTATCTTACCCATTATCAACTCTCCTTTGGTCATTGAGTTGAATCAATGTGCATTTCGAGATCTCCAATAGGTCGAAGCATCAATCTCCTAATTAGGCTTGAAGCTTATAATGAAATTTTTGTATCTCTCACTTCAAGCCTCAAAGTGATTTGAATACTAAGCAGCAAAATATTAAAAGGGTTCTCTTTTGATCCTATCGCTGCAACTATTAAATAAAAAAACATCTTTCTAAGTATTTAGTACAGGATTTCATATATTTAACATGTGGTAAAAATCCCAAAAAATAGTTAACCCCACAGTTGAGAATAGACCTTCTCCTGCAATAAAATTGTTGGAATCCAGAGCTGAAAATCACCTGCAAGCATAAAACTTACCTGGATTCCAACACACCCCACCAACTCCTGTCACTTGCCCAGCGTTATTGTGTCAAATCCATTTGAGGCTCCTAAATGGAATGATGATGTAGAACACCCCAATGGAATTAATCCCAACTTTGATAGTTTGGAATTCTTCACACAAACCCCCTAATTTGACTCCCTGACACTGTTTCTATCCTTGTGACGGGTTAACAAATTTTAATTAATATTCATCAAAAGGCTGTTGATGCAGCCGCTGCCCCCACTAACTCCCTCCTCCACCAATCTCTCCATATGGCAATAAAGCCTCTTTGTGAGGTCTTTCCTATACCTAACTTCCTTACAGGAACCCCAAGGTTGCCAAATTTGATATTGAGGAACTGACATTTGCAGCTGGCTGAGCATGCGTCAATGTGGCAAGATATTCACTCTACACCCCCTACTACCCCCAAACTCACCAAAAAAGTTAAACTTTAACTTTTGTGCCAAACCTTGTTACCTTTACTGAAATTCAATTCACCCAATTTGTTGTGGCGATGCACACCACTGGCATCATTGATGAGGAGAACCATCACCTTTTTCACCTTCTTCTGAATGCTGCCAATGCTCCTACACCCCTTCTGTCCACCTATTGGGATTTCTATGTTACACTATTTAGATTAATTGATTATAATAAATCACTTTGTACAATAGGGAATTCATCCTAATAGTGACTGTGGAGTTATTGATTATATGCGATAATTATTGTTTGATTATTATCCTTATTTAATACTAGGTAATTCACCGGGGTTAATCCACTAAATAGATATACCATATTGTTTAATCCACATCAGGGATGATCCCCTGACAATAAACAAGAGATTAGGTTGTCAAATTTACTATTAATAACTTAATTAACTTATAGGCGCTGATCAGGTTTTATTACCAATTGACTAAGGGGTTTATGAGTTGCTGGATGAATAATGTCATCTGTAATAAAGCTTCTTGTAAGTTACCCTTTTAGGGATCACAACCAGTTGTTTATGGTTAAGATTCATTTTTGGACTTTGAATTACACTTCAAAATGACCTGGTATTCTCCAAATTACTTCAGTGGAATCTCCAGAAATAAACGAATAAAATAAATTAATAATAAACAATGGCTCATATAAAGACTAGCTTTAATAAATCAAAATACAAAAATTATAGGTTTGATGGTAAGTCACTTACAATCTGATCTTTTCAATCACCAAGAGATTGAATCTTCTATAATATTTTGATTGGGATAAGCCTGATCATTCATAGATGACTTAATAATATCAGAATCACTAATTACCCCATAGCACCCATCAGAGGAATTTTAATAGTAAAAGAATTGGAGATGGATGATCTAGGTGAAATCCTGACACTTCCTCCCCAAAATTTAGTCTTGGAGGAAATATATTTTGAAATAATCTAGGGTGAATGCAATTCACCACTATACCTATATCAGCAAGTATGATGGAGTATCAAGTCCCCTAAAGAATATAACCCTGTAGGTTCCAGACCAGTTAGATTCTAATTTTTCTGTTTGGCCACCAGGGTGAGAGTGATATTACATAACATAATCCTAATCTGATATTCAGGCAAGGCGGGCTTATGATGTTTACTTCTAAAAATCTTCTTTTTGGTGGTAGATTCATTTTGACTCCATCACTTGAACTTGTAGGCGAATTATTGCATCAGTCAGATTTTGCATAACTAAATCAGAGTTTTAAGGAACTGTAAGTCCAGGGGAAGTCCCCTTTGCGTGAATTGGGCGATTTTACCATTTTTTAAATAAGAAGGGTCTGAAGAGGAAAGCTGTACCCCTCATCACCCAGGGCAACTCTGCCCATGTGGTAGATGAGCACTGGGTAACAGCACTCCCTCTGAAGATTCCTCCCTCAGTACCCATGCTTGCCTCTGCCAAACTTGTCCAACAAATCGGAGAAATCTGCACCAAAAGTATCCTTAAGCATCTTCCCTCATGAGTGAGAGGGGCTTTATAAAACCAATGGTGTCAAATCCTCAGAATTGAAGATGAAATGTCTAAAATCAATGATAATAAAGCCCTACAAGCAGAAAACTAATAGCCAAAAAGAGACAAGTATCAAATTCTCAACAAGAATTGCTGATGGCATTGAGTTATTGAGAAGTACAATTGCAGACACTAAACACCCCTCAAAATCTTCAAGGATGATCCCCAATGAGCATATGTTACCTTTGGGGACTATTGCAGATAATTCAAAACCCCTATCTAAAGAATCAGGATTTGCACCCATCACAACATGTTTACCTGAACAAATGCCCCAGCGGTGGCATGGGTGGATTGGTAATCCCAAAATTGTTTCTAATCAATTGGGACCGCCCCTATGTAGGGTGGCCCTGGTGAATTCCTGTTGCCCATTGGGCTAGATGCCATTGCACCAACTAATGGAAATGCAGTTGAGCCTTGGTCCAGGTGTTTGAAGATGAACCAATAGTGACTCATCCTGAAACCAAATCCTTTGATGTCAGTTCAAATTAGAATTGTTTCCCCCTTCCCCAAAAATTCGCTGGTTTGGGTTGAATTTGAGGGCCCTGATCCCTGCTTGGACCTACTACCAAATTAAACACTATTTAGTCAGCTGCATCGCACTGAGGAAATTGTTGGTCTATTCTCTTTATTTTCCTTTCCAATAAAATTACCGCTAGTTTTAAAAAAATTATTTATTTGAGGCAAGATGACCAGGGGACAGACATACCAAAACTAAAAATATACCAAAAACTAAATGTAACTACTTGGTTCAAACAAAACGCCCTAATGAGCAGATTGAGTAAAACACTTTGAAAACTGACCAACTAGGTGGGTAGCGGAAGCCACTTCTTCCTCCATGGCAGAAGGGGAGGGGGGTCGGGGGGCTTGTCTTCAGCAGCCTCTTTAGCAGCAGCTTCTTCCTCCCATAGTAGAGTGCATGTCACGGCTGTCAGTAATGGCACTGGGGCATCTGCGGTATGTGGTTTAATATCTTTAATAATTGGAATTCCATGGAAATTGCCAGCTAGGTAAATGGCACTAAGATTTTTGGTTAAAGCTTTTTCAGCTTTAATTTGGGCGTCTGGGAGTTGAAGAATGTGGCAATGTTGGTTCAGGTTATTTTTGCTTTTGATTCCATGCTATAGTTGCCACGTTCTAGATAGCATCATTTGCATTTTTTTACTTGTTCACCAATAGTTTGCTTTTTGGAGTTAAGGTTGCGGGGATAACAGGAGGTGGAATTCCTCCTTTGAGTATCACTACTGATTTAGCGACAGCTTTATGCAGGGGACGCCAATCTGGTGTTGCAGTTGCTTCAACTGCAAGCTGGTGATCACTGCGAAATGATTCAGCATTTGGCTGTGGGGTATAAAGTTGAGGGGGGAATTTGGCGTCCCATTCTGCATTTGTGAACCACTCAATTTTCAGAGATGGTTCTTCAATGAACTTACCTGATTTGTCAATTTCAGCCAATGATTCCCATGGGTTTTGGTTGAATTGGATTGGGGAATCAGTGTACGGTTGAGGTTTGTTCAATTCATTTGAGGAAGCATGGGATTGAACTGGGATCCAATCTGATGCTTGATCGGAAGAATTATTTATGACATTGGGGTGAGGTGGAGGCTGATTGGTGGCTGCAGGTGCAGCTGCAGCAACAGGCTTTGGGGGTGGAGGAGGTGGATTTATGTCCCATGCCAGAAATTGTGAAGGGTGGGTAGCGGATTGGAGGTCAGTGGATGAGTCATCCAATCTGCCTGAAGTGGTTGAGAAGGGGCACTTGCGTTTTGAGTGGTCTAACTAAAAAAATGACGGACAGATCATCCACCCACCCTCAACGCAGGCCCAAAACGGATGGTCAGGCCCTGAGGGAATAATGGTGCATGGCAGAATTGCCACTGTAATTTTATTAAATTTAGGGCTTATTGTGGCATATGCCCGAGGCCCAGAAAGTTGTGTGGCTCCATTTGGGACCACAAATTGTAAGATGGGGTTGGAGCCATAGGCTGCCAAACCATCCATCCGCTCCTGGTGGAGCACTTCAGGAGGAGGTGGGTGGGCAGGCCAGCAAACTGACCACCAAGGTGGTGTCCATTGGGAGCTGGGTATGAGTTGTGGGAAGAGGGGTGCCCTGGAATACCAGGGGCACAGTTGATTCAGTGACAGCGTCAGCTTTGCAGGTGAAGCTGAGGTCAAAATACCCCTTGTAGGGGTAGAAATTCATGAAGCCGGTGGGTGTCATCACCACCTGTGCCATTTTGATAATGGCTTGGTCATGGTATGAGAATAGTTTCCCATATTCAACCCTTAGGCTGTAGCGCATGTTGCTCCAGGGGAGCACTAGGGGGCAGCGTGGTACCGCTTGGGTATGAGCAAGGTGGGCGTCTAGGTCTTTGGGTGGAACGAATTGGCCCATAGGTTTGAAATGACTGGGTAAACCAGTCCTAGCGCGTTTTCCTTCCAGAAGGAAAATGGCAGGGGGAGTTCCGCCGCTGTCCCACTCTGGAGCAGCCAGCAGAGAATCTGAGGACATTGGAGCAAAACTACTATGGGCAAATTTGATTTGTTTTATAAGTTCTTGTAATTTTGCTCAGAAAGTTATGCCAAGCGGAAAGAGAACCGTTTTAAAAAATTCATTTTACTTAAATTCTTCTTGTCAAAGTCCCAATAACACTAACTTGGTGGCCCGTTGGCCCCTACACTAGATGGGCTTTACCAGTTTTGATGATTACAATCACTTCCACCATAGTCAACTGGATCCAACGTGCAAGAAACTTCTGGGAATTTACCCCATTATTTAGCTATCCGTTATCAATATATCAGAATATTGTGGCCTCATATATATCACTTTCAAGCAAGGATTCGCCCCCTTATCTCTACTTTAGTGATGACCCTTCCACCAGTAATACCAAAGTAGTAAACCCATTAGTATAATCCCCTGCAGCAAGACCCGCAGGGTCTGAGGTTGTTTCTGTTATGTTCATTACTGTGTTTCTTTTCACGCTCATCCTACATCAATGAGTCATGGTTACCCAATTTGCAGCTCCATACAACTTCATTTGAGCAGCAATGCCACTAGCATTCTGGCTTGCATTTTTTGGTGCTCACGCATCCTGATAGGCTGGCTGGTCTAAACTTCTTCTGCCGTTTTCCTGACAGGAACACCTCCATTAAGAATATCCTGGACGCTCAATGGAACCAAAGGATCTCACCCATAAGTACACTTAGATAGTGACATCTTGATAATCCGATGGTAACCAATCCAGTAGGCTAGAAGTGCAATAGGTAAATAAAAATTCCATTGTGACGGATCAATGGAAACCATTTTTTAAAAATGTCTACTAAAGTTCCATTGACGCGTTCAATGGCTCCATTTATGGATTTATGGTAAAGAACCATGAACTTTTAGACGGTATTAAATAACTGGGCTAACTCATGAAAAAGTTGAGAAGTAAAGTTAGTCCCATTGTCAGACATAAGGATTTTAGGGCACCCATGATGAGTAATTTTTTGGTGGTAGAGGAATAAGGCAGTGGGCTTAGCAGATGGAGTAGCAATTGATATGGTCTTGACCTATTTAGTTAGATGGTCATCAGCCATAATAATATTCTATCCCATGTAAGCCTCAGGGCAAGGGCCCTATTACATCAATACTTACAACTTTAAAGGCTCTAATAGGCGGGATAACTTGATGTTAGTAAATAGGTTGTAGGCACTATGGCTATTAAAAATGAGGCAAGAATTGATAGCTTCCTTGATGGTAGCAACCATGTTATTCCACTAGAATCAATTTTTAACTGCAAACAAGTCTTTTTAGACCCCAGTGACCAACTTGGTTATGCATCTCCATAATGACGTCAAATTGAGAGCTGGGTTGTATAAAGGGTAACTACTTGGAGTTTACCTTCTTATATAAAATACCCATCCTATATCATAGTGTCCCTAGTAATGGTCTCAAAAAAGGTTTAAAATTCTTCAAAAACTTTATCCCATAGTATAGGCTTCCCAATAAAATCGTACAATCTCTCCTCTTTATTGGGATCCAAGGTTAACACAGGTAATCAAGATAAACCAATGTCATTTTAATGTTTGACGCCTGATTAATGGATAATAAAAGATTCAAATTTTTGCAACTGTAAGGCCCAGTGAGCTAGCCTTCTGTCTGTAAGGGATTAAAACGTCCCAGTTTTGACCGCCATCTTGCCTTTAGATCGGCAGATTCAAAAAAATGGCACCAAAAGATTGCCTGATATGAGTTTCCTTTGAGGTAAGAGTTTTGACTCCATGTACTCACTAATTTATCCTCAGATGTAGGGAAATTTGGAAACGCAAAAAGACAACACAGGTAAGAGAGGGTTTCAACCCCAAATTTAACCTTGTATCATTTATTAACAAAAATAAGCATACTGACGAATTTATCCCAATGACATAAGTACCACAAATGACACGAGAAAAAAACCAGAGTATTCAGCAGATCAGTTCACCGCCAAATCTCAATTTTTTTAAAGGATACAAAACTAGGTTCGCTGCAAGATACCAGGAAAGACTAGGCAAGAGCGACCCCAAGGCCACTAGAGAGACCCTAGCAAGTGCAGGAAATGAGAAAGAATTCTGAACTGAGTTCAGAATCACATGGCCTAACCTTTTTGGTTCTCTATTCTGGGGAGCCCCTCCGCGATTTTCTTAGTGCCCCAAGGAGCATGAAGAATAGCTTAGGAGGGGCACAGCCCAGCGCCAAGCCCGCATGAACCTCAAAACCCCAGAATAGCATTTTGACTCAATGTTCAAAATCTGAATCTCAAGTCAAAATGTAATGACCAGTTCAACCTGACTGTCACACTGTCAGGATCTATCATATTTTGCAACCATCTTAGTGAATATTGGTCTGTAATGATGGAAAAATAATTGCCATAAAGGAAAGGTCAAAAAGTGCTTAACTGCCATAATTATAGCCAGACATTCTCATTCTGTTAAGCTGTAATTCCGCTCAGCCTTTGACAAGGTTTTACTGTAATAAGCCATGGGACGATCAACTTGATCCTCATCATATTACAATAATGTATCTCTAAAGGCTACATAACTAGCATTATTATGCAACGTGAAAGTTTTATTAAATTGAGAGTGGTTTAAACACAGGCGCTTTGGTTAGAGATTTCCTGGAGAGAATTGAGTGATTGTTCTTGAGAGGAGCCCCATTTAAATGGTACATATTTTTCAATAAATGAAATAAAAGTTCAGAAAGATTGGCGAATTTAGGTATAAATGCTGATAATATCCGACCATACCTAAGGAGACTTGAATATCACGCAGAGTGGCAGGAAAGGATACGTGATTAAAGGCCTTAATTTTGTCTCAAAAAGGTTGTATATCTATCAGCAGAGAAATTAAGACCTAGAAACTCCATTTTCTAATGAAAAAATGAGCATTTGGAAGGTTTTAAATTTAAAGAGGAGCTACAAATCCTTTTGAAACCCTCTCATAAATGTTCTAAATGTTGGTAAAAAAATTTTAAAACACCATAATATCATTTAGGTATACCATGATGTAGATCAACTTTAAGTCTCGGAACATCACATCCTTAGCATGCTGGAAAGCAGCGGGGGCATTTGTCAGGGCAAAGCCTGACATGAAAGATATCCCTTACATCAGTTCTTATTGATAGAATATATGATATATGTAATCAGCTTAAACAATCAAAGATGATAGCAAAGTCACATAGTAGATGAATAATGAGTCAGTCGAGTCAATTCAAGCCTATCAAATTTGAATTGAACATTAGAACACCTGGGGGCCAGGTCTTATTAGTCCTAACTAGGCAGTTGACTATTAGTCTAAACTTTGGTTATCTAAGACAGAAAGAGCCTAAAGAATTTAAGGCTAGATAAGAATCAAGTAAGCCCTAAAGCTAGTTCAATTAGTCTGAAAAGTGAATATATGCTGGATATTTCTAAAATCATTCCTTGTAGTCAATAAAGTTAAGATGCTTCCAAATACTTATTTGATTTACTTACTTTTGATCCTTAGTAAAGTACAAGGATCTTTATTATCAAGCATAAATCAATTAAACAACTCTGAAAATCCAAAAATTTCCTCTAACTCAATTTCACAAAAACCCACTGTCACTGGTATCTTGCCCTAACAGGGGTTGGCCTAGC
Organism: Massospora cicadina; assembly: GCA_022478985.1. Classification (NCBI taxonomy): domain Eukaryota; kingdom Fungi; phylum Entomophthoromycota; class Entomophthoromycetes; order Entomophthorales; family Entomophthoraceae; genus Massospora; species Massospora cicadina. The sequence continues at coordinate 47,140 of JAKSZP010004327.1, read as the reverse complement.
TGAAGCTCTAAAACCTATATTAGGGCCCAACAGACCTTTATTCACAGCTTGTATATTTTTATCCGCATCCTTCCCTTGTTATACTGGACTCTTAGCTCAGGCATAGCAAGTTCTCGAGTTGCTATGCCAGACTGGGTTAAAGATATTGCAGTCCCTGACAGCATTTCTCAACCCTTGAGGCATATGATTCAGTTCATATAGGCCCTCACTGGAAGTCAAAGCACATTTGGCACAGTCTTCTAGGGCTAACTCAATTTTCCAGTACCCACAGTCTAAATTCATAGCAGAGAAGTACGTAGAACCAGCAAGAAATTGGAGAGAATCATCTGTCCTAGGTAGAGGGTAGCTGTCTCATCAGGTTATGACATTTATCCTTTAGTAATCCATGACCACCCAATGATATTCATCCTTCTTTTTTCATTAGAAGTAAGGGGGATGCCTAAGGGCTATTAAAAGATTTTAACAATCGAGCTTCCAACAATTGGTGTAACTCCTTAGTAGCTTGTGCTTCCTCAACCTAGGATTTATAATAAGATTTAATGCAAATGAGAGGATGTTCCCCAGTTTTGACAGTATGCATTACCCCACTCATCTTGCCAAAATCATAGGTATGTTTCACAAAAATATTGGAAAATTCCTCAAGTAATTGGTAGACTAATTTTTCTTGTTCTTTAGTAAGATGCTTCCCAATCGTGGGGCCCACAGTAAGAATCGCGTAATGGGCTCCAATTCAAGTTCTTGTAAACTTATGAAGGTTTTAAAATGATAAGCCTGGTATAGAGGTAGCAGCTTAACGTAGGCTATAAGGTTCTTTTAATCCACAGAATGGGGCTTATCCCTAAGATTAGCCAAAAGATGGGCAGCGCTCCCAGTATAAGCATAGTACAAGACACCAGGAAATGGTAAAATCTCCTTAAAGAAGGGTTTGGAACACCATGAATTTGAAATAATGTCCCCTAGGGATGGAAAAATTGTAAAAAAGTGTTAATAATTAGAGATTTAGGAAGGATAACAACGATATTTGGGGGGAAATGGGCATACTTTATTCAATTTCAGCTGTCTTGGGTAATAGAGTAGTCCAAGGTCCTTCCACATGGTATTAATAGAATAAAACCTCTTTGACCCTTCCAACAGAAAAACCTGAATCTTGGTATGTTAATCTGAGCACGTCCAGATAGAAGTAAGAGAAATCAATAACACAAAAGATATAAATTTTAACAGAATAATTGATAATCCCATAAATTATTGTAAAAATTGGGTTTAAAAAGTAAGTTATGCTTTAGATTATTCAAGACAATGGCGGGCACTATAAATATATTTCACAATCTTCAATGGAAGAGACAAAAAAGTTCTAATCTACTGCATGCTCTGGGGTTCTCAAGTACCATATTTCTCTAAATGGTGAAATCTGGCGTAAGTTTAGATCACTTTACCATTTTAGAGGAGACTACAATTACTGGAAGCCAGTATCAATAATAGCTTTAACTTTGACTTGACTTGCTCGGAGCTCAATCCAAAGTAATTGCAGTTACAAACTGAGAAGGTAGTGCTAACAAGGAGGTCAAGGCATATAAAGAATTTTTGTTTTTATTATAATCATCAGGACCTTGGACATCATGACTCATACCCAAATCATTATTAATATAATAACTTTCTTAGCTTTTCTTCTTTTTTCTTTTTATTGGCTTTCTTTATTGAAAAACAATCTTCTTTCTGGAAGTACTGGTATCAATAATTGCAATAAATATCTCTATCATTTTCAGACACAGCATAGACCTTAGGATGAGAAGACTTTAAAGCTTCATAGTTTTGGGCTCTTTAAGGTAACTGAAGTTGTAATGCAAACAAGGCTTCCTTGATATCTGAGATACTTTGAAAAGTTTCTCAACACTAATAAGATATACTTGCAACTGAGTTCTTGGCAAGAAAGCAGACATAATGGTTGTAATGGAATTGTCAAGATTTAACTTGCCGCAGTCCACCAAAGTCTGAGCCTCCCAAAAAATCAGTGAGCAATTTCCTTAATAGTTTCTCTTTAAGGGGCTGTATCCCTATTAAGGCCTAGTTTTGGAGGATAAACTTTGTTCATTCCCAAATTTCTTTAGCAAAGCTTCTTTGACTTGGGACCAAGTGGAACAAGTTATCAAATGGGGAACCATGATATCCTGTGCTAAACGGGTAAGGCAATTTGATAAATAATTTATATTTTGAAGGTCCATTGCCTCATTAAGAGACTTTTCCTATAAGTAAAAAAAAAGAAATGATAACCCTTCTCCAAGAGAATAATTATCATTGAATATTGGCTTAGAACTCATAGGAGCATTATTAGATAAGACATGAACCCCAGGTTGCTCCAGTTGGGCGGAAATATAAGAGTTAGAGCCAGAGGTTTTGGAAGAATATTGCAGGTGTAAGCTAAAAATATCAGTAAAAATTTTGTTAATCTGATGAAATATCTCAGAATAGACCAATTTAGCATCCAATCTTTGGGGTAATTTAAGAATTTTAATCTGTTTCATGTGGTATTTAAGTTCTAAGAAATCAATCTTCGTTTGGCGCATATTTCCCTTAGATTCACTGCCTGTAGCAATATATCATTGTTCTTAGCCCATTTGCCCAGGTTATTCAACTCATTGGTTAGAAATTGAGGTGACAAGAGAGGATTGATAGGTGTCCCATCTGGAGTCAAGTTACACTCTTTGGCTACTTTATGAAATTGCACTCACAACTGTTCAATCATGTCAGAGAGCAAACTAAAATTGGACTCAGACGGACAATCAGAGCCTACGGTGCTAGAGCGTTGAAGGGGTCCTGAGGTCCAGGATGCCTGGGAGGCCCCACGGCACCAGGGGGTCTGGGAGGTCCAGGAAGCCCTACTGGACCAGGAGGTCCACATGGGCCAGATGGTCCAGCTAATCACAAAGGTCCAGGTAACCTCTAGGTCTCATAGGCCCATTGGCCCATTAGGTCCTGGGGGACCTACTAGACCAGGAAGACCTTAAACCTGGGGCAGACTCACAATCCCAGGGGCTTTCTTTATTTTGTTGACTTGAATTTGAAATTCATAGTATGGTTGCTCCAATTGGAAGAGTTGAATTTTTATTTATTCTTCCACTAAATGAATTTGACTGGAGAGGCGGGTAATGTTATATCTCCATTCAGCTTGAGTTTCCTGAACTCCTTCCACCAACTTAGTGTTGATAAAGCTAGATATTCAATGGTCAAGTTGAGCAATTTGTTGCTGCACGTCATAAAGAAGATTATGGTTACTAATAATTGTATTGCAATTTTTGTGACTAAAATTGAGGCAGAATTTAAAACTCAGAGACATAATTTTTATATTTAAACTTTTCTTTCTCGTTGCAATCACTATTTGCAACTAATTTGATTCAAGAATAAGTAAGTTTAAATATCTTTAAGGAGATTAGTGTGCACCCAATGATGGTTAGAGGTTGGACTAGTATTAAGGGCGCAGGATTGGTCTTTGCACCATCCAAAGTTTAAAACGCTTAGTGAGACCGGTGACTAGTAAAAACTAAGAAAGCGATGGTAAGTATCTCGCCAGAGATTTTATCTTGGAAACCCAAATGCAACCAATACATCAAACTCCACATTCCCAGCCCCTGTCATCAGTGGAGCACGGGCTTCAAGTTTTTGGATATTAATTTGATGGCACTGCAGGAAAAGTTCTGTATTAATGTACACAAACACTTCCTGTTTGTTGTGTACATAGCACCTAATTTTATTACATGGGGTTGGTTAGACCTCAGGTTTGAAACTTCACAAGCAGCGGATGAAGCTGCACAGGTGCGTGTGGTGGTAGATCTCCCAGATAGTCAATGTGCGGTTAAAACAAAGTGTACTTTATGGGCCAAATCTTACCAAATTTTTGTTACTTTTGACTTTCTCCTTACTACGGTGAAATGTACGGTACTCAAATGTTACCTCTTAATAGATTGAAAAGGAATGGAGAATTACACTCTTTCAAAATGCAGCGCTTCATGATTATGCTGGAGCTTAGCATGGGGAAAGTGATTGCAGTGATCACCCCATCCTTGGTCATTACAGAAGACTTGACCCAAATTCCACACAATGCAGTGCTCAATATTGATGGGTAACAATCCCTCCCATCCCACGTTGCAGTGGATAGCGCACCCCCTATCTGCACTTTTGTCATTCTTTTGGACATAAAACACACTTTCCCCTCCAAATAGGGCATCACAAAGAATGAAATCCTTCCTGATGCAATGGAATGCGTCGATTCCCATTATAAACCATCCATTGATACTGACGCCGCATTCCTTGGAATGCTCAGGGGTGTTATATTTAGGTAAAACCTGTGTCCCTAAAAGAGCGCAAAAAGGCCAAAAAGGCCCATAGAGCAGCAGTCAAGGCAGAGGATACGTCTGCGTCCATGATCCTTTCTGCCTAGACTCAGGATGACATTGAATCATTTGCAGCTGAAGCGGCTCAAGGAACTTCTTACCAATAAGATTGAGCCCACAAACCTGCAGACCAGATGGATGAGTCGGATTTACCCAAGCAAAATTACCAAGCACTGATCAAAACTGATTCCACCAACCCATTCTCCACCCAGTTTTTTGACCTCTGATGGTGCACTGCAGGAGCACAACAACACAAAAGGTTGTCCCAAATCAACAAAACCTAAACTTGAAACTAAAATTTACAGCAAAGGCATCTCTTAAGGACAATTACACTCTGATATTAACCCTTGCAAGAAACAAGGCTGCTGAGGACACAGGTAAAGCAGCGCATGAAGGGCAATAGGGCCCTTCTTATTGCACCTAAGGTGCGATGGGGGGATGCTTCATAATAGGGATGTTGAACATCGCTGAATTCAAAACATGGCCGTCCTGGTCTAAGAATCTGAGTTTTAAAAGAATAATTTACCTGTGGACATCCTGGCCATTCAGTAATTTCACTGTCCAGACGGTGCTGAGAAAACATGGGTAACCATGCTTCTCCACTCCCTTTATTTTTGGTCGCCACACTGTGGGGTGCTTATACATGCAACCTATAGTTTTACATTTATTCCTAAAAATTCATACCTCGATGGATGTTTGCTGGTTGAGTCCTTTTCATGGGATGATGAATTGCAGGCTATCATTAATATTTACACCCTGACATGTGCATGGGCTCTCAGGGAATTCCTCTCAGCCATAACTTCCCTCCCACTTTCACCTGATTCGTTTGTGTTGGGCGACTTGAGCTGCTGGGCCAACCCAGCCACTGACCAATGGCCTTCAACGCCTAACCCCCCCTGCAGGGGCATGTCAAACTCCATGTTCTAAAATCCACCTTAAGTCTTTTTGATACCCTCCTCAAACATGAACCGCTGCTACCTAACATGTCCAATCCCCATGTTCACAACGGTCAGGTGAGGTCTATGTCACGCATTGACCTTATTCTTGCTTGATGGCTTTTGCCCCCAGATTTCACACTTTACAACGAAAGCTGATTTCTACAACCACAGGTTGGTGTTATTTTCCTCTACTTTTTCAAACCCAGTGGCACAGGCGCCAATGTAGTGCAAACTTTGTCCTTCCAAGATCATGTCACCCAGGTTTTCCTCATAGGTGGGCACCATATCTTCATCACTGAAGTTTGCCACACCATTCTGTGCAGACCCACTTTCTACCTGGTCAACCTTCAAAGAAAACACCATCATTCAGGATTGCCACCTCTCATCGCGTCACTCATGGTCTGCATCAGCAGTCATTAAGTGCACACTTGCAGAAGTGAACCACTAGAGTCTAATGTCCCTGCTGCAAGCTACAGCCCAGCTTGTGGTTGTAAGTGGGTTAAGTGTTTGCTTGTCTCAACGCATTGGTATGACAACACAAAAATTGCGTTTGTGTTCAGTTCAAGGCAAAAATAGTTTTGGTGGGTGACACATGCTCCACCTAATTTTCTGCAATTATTCATGCCGCGACAGAGCTTGGCCTGCATACAGGTGATGCGGCTGGACCTCTCCATCACAGAAACTTTAGCCAAAGTGGCAGTCAAAGTTTGAAATTATTACTCTGAATTGTATCAATCCAATTCAGTCATACTGGCTAAAATTATTGAGTTTCTCGTTAATAATATATCTGCACCATTTCCCAATACCCAGAGTTGATGAATTTAATTACTTAGGATGAACTCTGGTATGCCTTTTGTGGTGCACTGCACAGGAGGTGCCCAGGTCCAGATGGGATTCCTTATGAGTTCTATAAAAGATATTTATTTATTTCTCCTCTTTATTGCTTGCCTCAATGAACAAGTATCTATTAGAAATGCGCCTCCTTCCTGGGGCCATGAGGCATTCATGATAACGCTGTACAAGAAAGGGGATAAGCTGGATTTGTCCAACTGGCGCCCCATATCACTTATTAATACAGATACTAAATTTTTTATAAAAAACATGGCCAACCGCCTAGGGGAAAATGCCTCTGATGTAATTTCCTCTGAGAAATTTGGTTTTATTCCCAAGCGGTCAATATGGGACAATATACACAGCTTAGCCAACTTCTGCCAATTTACGGCTCCTGGGGCGCTTGTGTTCTTAAATCAGCAGAAATCTTATGTTAGGGTCAACTGGGATTACCTCAAAGCCTGCCTCCATGAGTTCCACCTTCCTCATCAGTTCATTGATTGGGTGATGTTGCTTGCGGAGTCCACCACAATGGCTGTGCGTGGCCCTGGCTTCCTCACGGATGTATTCCGCCCTCAAAGGGCCCTACGCCAAGGGGACCCTCTAAGGCCACTCTTGTATAACTTCAGCCTTGACCCACTTCTTCAAAATGTGAATGCCAGCCTTATTGGTGTCCATGTGCAAGGCCAAGAACAAGTCAAGATGCTGGCATTTTCTGATGATTGAGTGGTAGGGTGTCTAAAAACCATGATGCACATGCACTGGAGGTAACTATCCAGGCTTACTCCAGGGTAAGTAATGCTGCACTCAACGCCTCCAAAACCAAAATCATCCTCCTTAGTCAGTATCGAACCCACTGGGCCTCAGCGGCCTGTTTCCAGCCTGGCCAATCTGCTCGCACACGTGCCTGATTACCTTGCCCACCACATACCATCCCTGCTTGTTCTCCCTTTTGTGCAAGACCCATTGCTGATCTGGTGCACTATTTGAAAGTGTGGTTGGAGGCGGGAGGGTATGCCTCATTGGTAATAGAGCACCACATCCTCAACAATGCCACAAAGTACATCGCTTTCCTAAGAGCCCACCAGACTACCCTCCCAGGTTGGGTTGTGCATGCCAACTCTATGCTCCTGTCCAAAGTCTGGTTTGTAGCCCACTCCATCACATTTCCCCCTCTTTATTCAATTCTTTGTACGCTCTCCTACAAGGGTGGCTTTGGTTAGGCCGACCTCCCCCTGTGCGTCTGGATGTCATGTTTGGCCCTCGCCATAGCGGTGGTATGGGCCTGCTCTACTTTGAGGCCCATGCTGCCAAGATACTTGGCACCTGGGCCGCTACAGTCACCAACACTACACCCCTAGCCACTACAGGTCATGCACGGCCTGCTTCAACTTTTCACGCGCCTTGGCCTCCGCAATCCTACCCACCCCCATTCTCTGTTAAACTAGCTTGCTTCTCACCCCTATGCCGCAGGCCCGCATGGGACACCAACCCACTTCCAATGTACTCCCCTCTACATTTGGAGCGCTGAGTGGAAAATCAGTATCAGTGGACAAACCGCCGAGAGGGGTCGCCCTGCTACCCATTTCAAACAAGAATTCCATGGGCAAGTCATTTTAAAAAACCTGGTATCCCAACGTCCCCACCTCATTGCCCGTATGGACTATCTTGACAAGCTCTGCATCCTATTCTCTTTGGAGACCCAGAAGAACACTGGTGGTACACACACCATCCTCTTTTACAACCTCAAATTCACGCCCATTTGTGAATATGCCTGAGAAAGGTTCACCACATGGCTGAGCGGTCCTATGCCTCTCAATCTTCATGCATTGTATGAAGTCAATATGGGTCATTAGTCCAACACAAAGAAGATTTTCCGCCATCACAGATCTGGAAGGATGTTATGCGCCTCTTTTTCCAGGAGCGTGAATAGGCTTTCAGCCTGTCTAAGGACATCTTTGCCTTTTTCATGACCTCCCCTATCCACCCATCACCCTGCACCTTAATTGTTGCAATAGCGCTATGGACGATCCACACTATTGTCTTTGACGCACTCTCTGGCACTACCCCAATCCTCCAAGAAGCTGTGCGTCACTTCCATTCCCATCTCGTGGATCACTTTCAAGCTTGGTTGTTTGGCCACCTGCTATCACACCAATGCCATTTAGTGTCATCCTGGTCCCTATCTGGTTCCTCTTGTTGGACCCTTTCCTTCACTCATGTTCAGTTTTAGCCCAGACATCCCCTGTCACTCCACCTCTTCCTTCCATTAGCAGTCCTTCTGGCAACAGGAGGTAGCTTCTTTTCACTGGGGTGTCTCTTATTTTACTTGGAGTTAGGTAGTTGTTAGTAGGTGTTTATCAGAAGTGTCCATCCCATGGTTGGCCTTCCTGAAAAAAATTATATATAAATTAAATAAATTAATAATTGTTCTGAGATTGTAGTTCTTCTAATAAGTTGAATACCCCTGATGATGTATTTCCACTACTTGCAATAAGTGGTACAACGCAGAATGCACTTACTGATGAGAATATGGCATGGTACTAATCCTGTGCAATTGAGAGGTTTGATATAAGTCCCTCATCATGGTGGTAACAGCACTTGCCATGACTGAGTAGAATGGATTCCAGGAAAAAGCACCCCATCGTGTAGTTGCTAGATTGTTTCTTGCTAAGGCTTCAGGCTGCATTTAAAATTTGTAATAAAACTTAAGTTGGGACCAGTAAGCTCTAAATGGGAATGGAACTGCAACATGGATGATGCCCTTGGGATTTTGGTCCTAGTGGAATGAATCCGGCGCAAATACTACCCTGTTCATGGTCCTGAGACTCTTCAGGAAAAAAAGAGAGAGATCCATCTTAGTGATCACTGTTTTCACAAGTGCGTATCTCAGAGTGCCCCTATAGTGAGCACCACTTTTTAAAGTTTTGAATTACACTTCAAAATAGCCAGGTATTCTCAAAGTTATTTTTATGAAATCTCCCTGAATAAAAAATCAAATAATAAATAATAAATATTAGCTCATAGAAAGGCTAACTATATTAATGAAAAGACTTAATATTTAAAGGTTTCATAGTGTTTATTTCTGATCTGATTTTTTAATCTTCAAGTGATTGAATCTTTCATGATTTTATAATCAGGATATGCCTAATCATTCATAGATGTTTTGATAAGATCAGAATCATTATTTCCCCCAGAGCACCCAGCGGAGGAATTTTAGAGTAAAAGAACTGTAGACGGATGAACTAGGCGAAATCCCAACATCTTCTTTGCCTAAAAAGTTGTTACCTAAGTAAGTTAACTTGATTAGAGTTGAGCAAAGACATTGGGACATGTTCTGTTTCAGCTCAGGAGTGTCACATTGAGAATTAGCAGGAAATCTTCTTGAATTTGATAAGGAAGATAATCATTTTGTGTGCCCCTGGATGGTTAATTCATTTCAACTGCTATCATTATAATTGGAGCGCTAAAAGAAAAGTTATACGCTTAATTCCCCTTTAATTTCCTTCGGTTTTTATTGATAAACCATTTTTAATTAAAATAAATATTTACTAATAAATAATTTATATTTTATACTGTTTCTCTTGTGAGTTAAGTTGGAAGGACAAGAAGATCCTTTGCCTATATTATTGTGATCTCCGCGGTTTCTGCGTGATGAGAAGGAAGAACAGTTGAACCTAATCCTAGGTTAAGCTCTATAGAATTGACAGGAAGAACCTCTGAACCTGAGCTTATATTAAGTTCTAAAAAGAGGGAGAAGTCCCTACTAATATTCCAAACCATTCATGATTAGGACAAGCATAGGTTGGCATTGGATTTAATAACCATCTTGGCTAAAAGAAGATTAACTATAGTTGTAGTCCTTATACTATTACAGCCTTATCTAAACTATTATCAACAAGTCAAACAACACACATATGAGGAATCTGTGCAGTTGAACAAGGAAACTGAAGCAAGTAACTGTTCAGAAAAAAGTAAATGTATCCCAAACATTTAACCTTTTGCTCATTCAAAAAGAGGAAATTGTTATACTTGTCCCAGTTTTAACAATTAATGCTCACTACAGATGGTAGTTTGAGTTTTAAGCCGGAGATAATAAGAATTTCATATCAACCATGACTATAAGAAAGAGCTACAAAAGCTTTAAATAGAACTAGAAACCATCAACAAAAATGCACATAACTCGGTATCACAAACCAATTTCACTACTGTTGTTATTCTAATATGACTTAGTGATAAGCTCTAAATCGTTACAGTGGAATGGGTAGAATCTGTTGATTCTGATATGTTTACACTATTTAATTGTCATTTGATGAGGCAATATTGGTTGATTGATAATATTGGATTGTCTCCAAATCAGGCAATAAGGTTATTTTGATGAATGACAAGTAATGAGATGCCAACATATGATAGATGTTGAGTGGATTGCCTCAAATAAGGCAATCATGAATTTAACAAATGATGAACTCTGCCAGAACCAATGAGATGTGACAAAGTGAATTATTAAGCAGAATGGTTGGAATCAACCAAAGTTGCTGAGATATCAGCAATATGATTAGATTGTAAGAGGAGGATTGTTAATAGTTTAGAGCAAGTGGAACAGCGAGGATCCGCTGTATTTCTTATATTGAATAAAAGAGTGTCGTTGGAGCAATTGTTCTAATTTATTAAAAGTTTATTACCTTATTTTGAGGATGACAATAATCTTATTGTTGGTCCTAATGCTTGGTGGGCTGAACCCTGCACAAACCCCTTCAGTGTATATCTGAGTTACTGCCAAAACTAAACAGTGGTGCTCATTACAGGGGGCCCATTAATCAATCATAGTGACAAAAATTCCTTAGTTGCCAGATATGGCGCATCAGGCTTGCTTTAATAAGGGATTTCAATGACGCGCTGCACCTGTTGAATATGATGAACTCAAGCTTGCCCTATATGCTGTTCTTAAATGTAAGGAGGAGCTTTTTCAGGAGGTTCATATTAAAATGCTGCCTCCATTTGATCATGATGAGAACAAAATGGATTCTTTAAGTAATTTGAGTTTGCAGCAGAAGGAGCTTTAGATCAGCAGAAAGTGAAATTGTTAATAATAACAATGGATGTTGAAAGCTCCAACCAAGTTATTTGCTACCTTTTAAACAGTTCTGTTACCTATCAAGAAGTAAAGTATATGGTGCTGCAGTTGTTCAGAGGATCCGCAAAGATGGCGCAGCAGAAGGTGGAGTTTCTAACCAATGGGTCTCAGTGTAATGAGACCCTCACCATGTTTGCTGATCGATTTATGGCAGAAGCTCACATGTTAGTTGGTGCAGGAACTTTAACCAAATCTAATGTATGCATAGCAATGATTTCCTCTGTGAAACCATACCACGATCTTTTCTTTGCCATGGCTCTGTATCTAGAGGATGACGTACCTTTACTTAAACTTGTTTGGATTTTACGCCATCTTTCTGCTAACTTCCCTCCACCAAATATAGAGTGAAAACACACCGCCTCTGCTGCTGGACTTTCTTATTTAAGGAAATTTCCCGCCCTGTTCAGCGTTCATTTAGTAACCCCCGGCATTATTATCGCTATACGCATCTCTCCCAACTAAGTTGCCATCAGCAGTCCACCTATCAGGTGGGGCCTGTTTACACCGCTTGACACTAGTCTAACTTTTGGTGTGGCCCATCTTACAACAATCAATGAGAAGGTCCTATGGTGTTTATTGCTTTGAGTGCAGTCGCTCTAGGCATCTGGAAAGAGGTTGCCTCAATTGTCAGGTTCATTACCTATTGCAAGATAGTACAATTGGAGAAAGGTTGGAGCGGAGTAGAGATGGGACTATCTAACTCCACTATGCTGACCCAGAACGTCTCACCTGAACCTATACCCATATATTCAGCAGAAGTTTCTCAATACATGATGCATTCCTATATCAGCAGCTGGTTTGAGGGGTGTATGTACTGACACATGTGAAAAGCAAGGACATAGTGGAAGAAGTACCTGTCATGTGAACATGACATCCTAGTGGGGACCAACCCCAAAGACAAGGCTGGGCGCCAGGAGGCCCAGAAGGTGAAGCTATAAGCCCTCCCTGACCTGAGGCATACCCTAGACCAACGCTGAGTATAGGCAAAATATGCCCAGGTTGGTACTAGTGTGGTGCCAAATGTCCAGCCCTCAAAATGGCCCAGGAGTTGAAATGAACGGTCTACATAATGAACGCAGACAGTTCAGTTTGTTTTGTCAAGGAACAAGGTTTTTAAACCTATTCCATTTATTAAATCACACATTTGGGTTGAATCCAACTTCAATTGATTACTTAAGTGAAGTCAGTTTCAGTGTATTCTACCAATCTGGATGGTAGCATATGTCTATTGGTGGGTTGGTGCTTGAGTTGAATTATATTTAAACTAATTTAATTTATTGCGGGGAAGGCCAACCATGGGATGGACACTTCCGAATATGACTCAGATGAGACAAAACTTAGTACCAGGGGAGGCACCCCAAAGACGCGATGATATCTCTTGTTGCCAGCGGGAACGCCACTTATGGGGAGGGGGAGGGAACGTGTGAAGGGGCCGTAGCCAATACTGAGCACGTGTGGAGGAAGGGGTCTGATTTGATGAACCAGACTGGGAACCAGGAGGAGACCAGCTGTCAGTGACGCGGTGGGAGATATCCAAACATCCACGCTTGAAAGTGGTCCACCAGATGAGACCAGAATCTGTTGACAGCTTCAGGGAGGGTGGGGATGGAGCCAGCGATGGCATCCAAGACAATCGTGTGGATAGTCCACATGGCGATTGCAACCACCAGAGCACGGAGGGAGGGTGGGAGGGGGAGGCCATTGATGAAGCAAACATATCTCTTGACAGACTGAAGGGATGCGTTTGATCCTGGCCTAGCAGACGTTGGACTTCGCGCCATATTACTTTAGAGGTGGGGCACTTCTCCAGGCGGTGGAACAGCGTTCCATACTGGCCACACACGACACAGGATGAGTGTAAAGCATTAGAGCGCTCAGCTGTACGATACACCCGCCTCAGGCAGCGCCACACATGGGAGCGGACTTGAGGCTGCAACAGAAGATGGTGTGCGTATTTCCAGATAGTATTTTGGGTTTCAGTAAAATAAGGGATGTCCATCATGTCCAGGTAGTCCACCATGGATAGGACTTGGGGTCGATTGGGGATCACGCCATCATGGATGGGTAGCCCCTGTACCTCTTGTGTGAACTGAGGAGAGAGGCGGCCTCTTTGGGTTGTATGTCTGCTAATACGAATTTTCCTCTCTGCGCTTCACATGGAGAGTAGTATTCTTTTGTAGTGGGTTTTAGTCCCGTGAGGACCTGTGGCCGATGTGTGTGATGCGAGGTATTTCATCAGGGAGTGTGGGTTTGATGGATTGTTGAGGCCCAAGGCTCGGGAGAAGTTGGAGTGGGCCGCGCGGGACCAGTGTTGGGATGGGAGTGTAGGAGCAGTGACAGCCGCGATCCAGGTGCCCAGGATCTTGGCAGCATGGGCTTTGAAGTCAAGCAGGCCCATGCCACCATGATGATGAGGGCCAAACATGACCTCTAGCCATACTGGTGAAGGGCAGCCTGACCAAAGCCATCCTTGTAGCAAAGCATACAGGGATTTGAAGAAGCTCGGGGAGAAGGGGATGGCGTGGGCTCCAAACCAGACTTTGGATAGGAGCATAGAGTTGGCAAGAACAACCCTGCCAGTGAGGGTAGTAGGGTGGGCTCTGAGAGAGGCGATTCGCTTCGTCACGTTGTCCAGTATATGGCACTCCATTACTGCTGACGCATATCCGCCTGCCTCCATCCACACGCCCAGATGGCGTACCGGTCCTATGGTAGGACGTGGCACAAAGGGGAGCACCAGTGGAGCGGTGTGTGTTGAGTTAGTAAGGCGTGGACGTGGGCGAGCAGATGGGCTGGGTTGGGAGCTACTTTCTGGGGCCCAGCAGTTCTGAAACCGACCAAGGAGGATGATTTCGGTTTTGGAGGCGTTCAGTGCCACGTTGCTTACCCGGGAATATTCCTGGATGAGGGCTTCAAGCGCGCGTGCATCTTTGTTATTAGACACCCCCACCACGCAATCATCTGCAAATGCCATCATCTTGACTGGGGTTTGGCCTGGCACATGGACCCCAGTGAGGTGGGCATTCACATTTCGCAGTAGTGGGTCAAGGCTGAAGTTGTATAATAGTGGGCTGAGGGGGTCTCCTTGTCGCAGGCCCCTTTGAGGGCAGACTACTTCCTTTAGGAAGCCTGGGCCACGCACTGCCATTGTTGCAGATTCTGTGAGCAGCATCACCCAGTTTATGAAGCGGGGGGTAGGCGGAATTGATGGAGGCAGGCCCTTAGGTATTCCCAGTTTACTCTATCATAGGCCTTTTGTTGGTCCAAGAATACAAGTGCCCCAGAGGCTGTGGACTGACACAAATTAGCCACAGAGTGCACGTTATTTCAAATTGACCTTCTGGGGATGAAACCGAATTGTTCTGGGGAGTTGGTGGCAGATGCTACAGTCCCTAAATGGTTAGCCATGATTTTGGTTAAAATTTTGGTGTCTGTGTTTGTTAGAGAAATGGGGCGCCAGTTGGCTAAGTCAAGCCTATCCCCTTTCTTGAAGAGTGTGACAGTAAAGGCCTCATGTCCTCCTGGTAGGAGGCGCGTTTCCAACAGGCTTTGGTTGAGTGAGGCTAGCAGCAGTGGGGATATATATTTAAAATATTTTTTGTAGAACTCATATGGAATGCCATCTGGGCCTGGGCATTTTTGGTTTGGCGCACCGCAAATGGCTGTCCATAATTTGTTCGGAGTAATTAAATTCATTATTTCTGGGTATCAGAAAATGGTGTGGATATGAGCTCAGTCGAGAAATTCCGCCTCTTCGGCCAGCTTATTTTAATTCAGCTCAGTATAACTTGGAGTAATATTTTTGTGTTTTGATTGCCACTTCGGCCAGTGTGTCTGCAATGGAATTATCCAGTCTTCACACCTGTGTGCAGGCCACGCTCTGGCGTGGTGCGAAAAATTGTTTAAAGAAGTATGTGGTGCACTTGTCACCTTTAGTGATGCGTGTGGCCCTGTATTGGATACAAACCCGATGTTTGTGTTGCCTCTCAAGTGCATTGAGGTGGGCAGCTGCCTCCGCCCACTTCTGGCCCCATGCAGGGCTATATCCAGTGGCTGGAATGTTGGACTCCAAGTGGGCCAATTCTGCCAGCGCGCACGAGATAACCGCCGATGTGGCTCATGAGTGCCTGGAGGAGAGATGGTGATAGTGGCGGATGGTGTCTTCTTTGAAAGTTGCCCATATGGAAAAGGGTCCGCGCAAAATGGTGCAACAAACGATTTTGCCAAAGTTGCCTCTTCCACCCACATGGAAAATCCTGGCGACGCGAGCTCTGGGGGGCAGATTTTGCACCAATGTGGGGCCTTTGCAACTGTGATGGGTAAGTGGTATGTTATTGAGACCAGTCAGTGGTTGGAGAATTCCATTTTTGTTGTTTTGAAGTGGGAGATGTGGGGTTGGAATTTCGCCGGCGCTAGAATAAGGTCAATGCGGGTCATGGACCTTAATTGGCTGTTGTGGACATGGGGATGCATCATGTTTTTGAGCAGTGGGGCATGTCATGGCAGCGCATCCAATAACCCAAGGGTGGCTTTTAGAATGCGTAGTTCTACTTGACCCTGTGGGGCGTGGGGTGATGGCGGCCACCAGTCCGTTGGTGAGGTTAGCCAACAGTTCATGTCGCCAACTAGGAAAGAACTGGGGGTAGTGGGAGGGATTTGACCAACGAGAAAAATTTCTGACACTCGTGTGCACTGTTTGGGGCGTAAACGTTGACTATTGTGTGTGCAACGTTGGCCCACGAGAAGGTGACAACAAGCACTTGGTCATTTAGGAATGTTTCTGAGGATGTGAATTTGAAAAAATTGTTTTTCTGAATTAGCACCCCACAGTGCTTTGACCAAAAGGATAGGGATGGTAGGAGCATTGTTTTCCAAGCTTCCTCAGAATTTCGTGGACAGTGGGACTCCTGGATGGCCAGGATATCCACGGGTAAATTGTTTTGTAAAAAACTCAGTTTCCTAGCCTGGGATGGGGAGGTTTTGAGTCTGGCGATATTCAGCGTCCCTAGAGTGAAGGTTTCCCCATCGCACCTTAGGTGCGGGGGGTGGGCCCCTGGCCCACCAGCCTCTTCCAGGTCCCTACGGGCTTTCACAGCAGCGCGGGTGTTAGCAGCAACGCTATTGGGGTTTTTGTTAATTTTTGCAGAAAGAGTCGCATTAGCTTTGGCCTTCACTTTTTGTTTTCCCAACGTCGGACGAATTTTGTGGTGCAGATAAGTTCAGTGCACTGTCGAGTGGGGCAAAAAAAAATTTTCAGTTGGGATAGGTCCCAAGTCATTTTTGACCAGAGCTTGGGTGCAGTGATTGGGTGAGATTGAATCTCCCATTGGATCCTCAGATTGAATGGCCCGCTCAGCATGGGCCTCCCAATCTGATTGGGTGATGGATTCCTGAGTTGCTTCCACCGCGAAGGTCTCCATGTCCTCCTGGCACTGTGAGTGTGGGATGGTGGTGGTGGCCTTGGCCGCTTCCTTGGCTGCGGCCCTATGGGCCTGCTTGGCCTTCTTCCACTCCTGCGGGGAGATGGGCTTTACCAATAGGTAGCAGCCTTGTGCTCCCCATGGGAAAGCCTCCTTGGTGCTTGCGGTTGATTTGTAGTGCGCCTCTCCACTGGCCATGGCCACCGAGGGGTGCTCTTGGAATGTGACGCCCTCCTTGATGGGGCATGCGTGCGCCTTATGGCTGAACATGTCACAGTGGGTGCAAATGGGGGGTGCGCTGTCCACGGTTACCTGGAATGGGTGGGTGGTATGCCCTGTGATGTCAATAAAGGTGGAGTGCGGGATCTGGGTTAGGTCCTTTGCAATCTCCTCAGTTGAGGTCAGAACTGCGATTGCTTTGCCAGTGCACAGGTGTGGCATCAGCATAAAACGTTGCATTTTGAAAGATTGTATTTTGCTGTATATGGTGAGAACATCTTTCAGGTGTTGCTCCAAAATGTCACGTTTTACCATAGTAGGCAAAAAGTCAAACGTGAGGAAAATTTGGTTTGATTTTGTCCATCTGGTGCATTTGGTTTTGACGACCCGTTGCCCTTTGGGGAGGTCGACCACTATGCACACCGCTGCAGCCTCGTCTGCTGCTATTTTGCTTTCGAAACCTAGGTCCAGCCAACCGCGTGACATGGAGTGAGGTGCAATGTACACCGCTGTTGGGAAAATTTTGTGTACATATTCACAAAATTTTTCCCATAAGGCCATTTTTTGGATGTCCAGATACACACGGACTCCGAATTCCACTGACAAAAGTGGCTAGGAATGTGGCGTGTTGATGTACTGGTTGCATCATGCTTGCCATGCGAGTATCTCCGGGGAAATTGTGACTGCCAGTTTTTTTAGATTTTTTTTCTATTCTGCCAGATTCTCTGGGGCGTTTTTGAACGTTAGAGGCCGCAGGCCTTCCGCCTGCTCCTCTTGCCTTGCTTGCCCAACTGCTCCCAGACATGGGCGCAGACTAATCCCCTCTATGAGATTATCAAACTAGATTTAGTCTTGAATTGAATGGGTTGCAAAAGTGTTTGCAAAAAAAAAGAAAAGTTTGCTTGAGTCCACTTATAAAAACCTCTTTTTTACTGTCAATGTTTAAATATGTTTTCCTGACCAACATTCCTTGTTGGTCAATTTCCTGAATAAACCTTTTCCCCGTTTTACCATTTTTATTTATGTATTTTCTAATGATCTGTATGCGAACCTCTTTGAGGAGGTCTCGCGCTCTGTCAACCTTGCTATTTTGGACACAATCAGATTATCACCTCGCGCACCATTGGTTCGCCCAGGTACCCTCCAACCTGGGTCATTTACCACTTCTTCCTGTGCGCACTGCAACGTTTTTTTGGTAGGTTACTTATCACATTTCTTTGCTTGATCTATTATTGCTCCAGCACCCTCAGCTGGGCTCTAATAACTTTAGCACTAATGGCTAGTTCCCTGGCGTTGGCCTTGTGCACCATGCACTACCACGCTGGGAATGTGAGAGTTATAGACACTCTCCTTACATTAGTTGACCAACCCATTTTTCCTATGTGCACAAACTTTTTCCTTGTGAAACCTTTCTGAAGTGGAAACAGTGGTTGCCGCTGTGGGCTTTGGCTGTTGTTAGATGCACCGCTGTTTCCTCTTTTTCCCATAGGTTGGAGCAACTCAGCATTATTATGGTTGCCTCCAACTGGAAAGTATTCATCCTTCATGCTCGTACCTGGTGGATATGGACGCTTTGATGTCTGAAAGTCGTGATTCCCTACTTTCTGCCAAAATGATTAATTTCTATTTCAATAAACAAGTTTTCCTTTGACAGCGCATTCAGATGATGCCGGAAAAATTGGTGCAGATGGGCCTGGGGGTGTTGGCCTTGGATAACGTTGGGCATCCCGTTGCAGTTAGTGGAATGGGGTCATTTGCATCTGAAAATACGTTGTATGATGATATTCCTATCCAAACCTCTTAGCCGTTTCTTAGCTTTTATGACTTGGATGAGAACCCTATTCCAGTATATCAAATAACCCCTGAGAACCCTCGTTTGACCCCTACCATAATCCAGGGCACTCAGGAAGCAAAGAAAAAAACTTCGTTTAGAGTATGATAAAGTATATGCACCTGCAGAAGTCATGGTGGGGTATATGGCCTCAGTATTAAGAGTGGCCAACTATCCTTCCCCCTTTATTGATTCCAAAACACACTCTGATGGCTTGCTTGAGCCAGAGGAAGAATTTTTGGTGAGGTGTTGTCATTGTCTACCATAAATAAAGACCATTCCGGGTATTTTTCTACTAACTACTACCCTCTCCTCCCCTTTAGGGAAACTCTGCACCACTATTTTGGTGGATACTGGCGCCTCTGAAAACTTTATGGACCAGTACCTAGCTGACTACCTTGGAATGAGTTACTTGTTAAGTGGTATGGTTAAGAGAGGGGATTCCCAAGGTATTCTCACTCTGAAGATCATTGGGACAGTGGACTATCAGGTTGGCAAGTGCCACTTGTCAAATCACTTCAGTGCAGTCAAAAACCTCCTGTTCCCTATCATTTTGGGTGTGAAGTGGTGGCGAAAGTTTGACGTTAGAACCAACCTAAAAAAGAATACCCTATCCCTCACTATGAAGAATAGTCGCACATTAGTTGTGACTTTATCAGAAGAGAACGCCCAGGGAGAATTGCCCCACTGGCCCCACCTTCTCCCTTATAGCCTTGCCCCTTTGCTGAAGCCCTCAGTGGAGGTTCCTATACCTTCTTGCTTGGAGGGTTTGGAATCATCTTTTGATGCAGCATCTGCCAATGCACTCCCTGAGCACTCTGAGTTTGATTGTGACTTCAAGCTCACGGTGGATCTGGTGCATATATCTTCCCCATTTACCCATTGTCTGTCTGGGAGGAAGAGGCGTTGGATGTGTGGGTGAAGGAACAGTTAGCCAAAGGTGAATTTTTCAGCGTATCTCCCCTGTATGCTGTCCACTTCTCTTTGTTGAGAAGTCTGATGGTACTCTGCTCCCATATGTGGACTATGGGAATCTTAACAATGTCACTGTCCAAGATATACATCCCATCCCTTTGGACTCTCAGACTGCGCGCTATGTGGAGAAGGATAAGGTCTTTTTCAAGCTGGATTACTCAATGAATTCAATCAAATTCAGATCAAAAAGGGACAAGAGTGGTTAACCGCCTTCCTTACCAGAAAAGGATTTTCCAGTTTCGGGTCATGCCCTTTGGGCTTAAGAATGCCCCTGCCATCTTTCAACGCCGCATTGATGCAGCTTTTGAGAGACTTGTTAGGGGTATGCGCGGTTGCCACATGGATGATATCCTGGTGTTTTCCCCCAATAAGGAGTCCCATGCAGTACACCTTCAGTAAGTGGTGGAGCAGTTAAAGGCATCCAGCCTTACGCTAAAGATTAGTAAGTGTGAATGTTTTTAAGTCCCAGGTCACTTTTCTGAACAACGTTGTGTTTGATCAAGGACACATGATAGCTCCAGACAAGGAGAAGGCGATTTGTGGTGGCCCACACCAACTTCAATCAAGGAATTGAGGAGTTTTTTGGGGACGTGTACGTTCCTTAAGAAGTTCACGCTAAATCTTTCTGAGGTGGCTTTGCCCTTGTATAAGGCGAGTGGAGAAAAGGTGCTTCAGTGGTCCCCCATTTTGAAGAATGCTTTTCAAGCAGTGTAGTGCACACTGTTGTCCACGTCTGTTCTTTATCATGTCAACCCTTCCAAGGAGTTCATTGTGTCTACTGATGCCTCCAACTTCGCCATAGCGGCCGCCTTGTTACAAGTAGGTGAAGATGGGTTAGAGCATCCGGTGGGATATTTTTCTAGGAAAATGTCTTTGCCAGAGTTGAATTACTCCATTTATGACAATGAGTTACTAGCAGTGGTGGAGGCGATGACTTATTGGCGTCACCACTTGCATGGTTCATCCCAACCTTTCTGGGTACATACAGACCACCGTGTCTTGCTGTACCACCGCGCCCCTCATGTCCTAACCCACGACAGACCCATTGGCATGAGACCCTTGCCCAATTTGCCTTTTCTTACGAATTCACCAAGGGCAAGGATAATGGTTTGGCAGATGCATTGAGCCGCAACCCAGCTTTAGCTACTGATCCAAAGAAGGTAGAGGTCCACAACACACAGGTGATGATTCCTCCAGATAAAATTCTGTCGCAACTTCCCTCTCCCTTGGCCAACAAGCCAGCGCTCACACCTCTGGAAACGCGGAGGAATATGGTATGTTCAGAAAGGTTGTCCTTTCTCAGCAGCTGTTGAGCAAATATACTATGGTACTTTTAAAGAGCGCTTCAAATCAAGAGGATCTATCCAGGGGTTATCATGTAAAGGATGAGATGGTGTGGATTCAGGGGCGCCTTTGGGTACCTGCTGGACCACTGCGACTGGAAATCATCTGGGAACATTATGATGGAATCACCATTGGTCATCCGTGGAAAGCAAAGACCTTGGAGTTGATATGTCGCACCTACAATTGGAAGGGCTTGCCTGCTCAGGTGGGGCGGTATTGTAAGTATGCCTGGTATGCAACCAGATGAAACCCAATCGTCAACCTTCAGCGGGGTTGTTAGTACCAGTCCAAAAGGCTGATGGGCCCTGGACTTCCCTCTCTGTTGATTTCTTTGTGGAACTACTTGTCTCTGATGGTTATGATGCCATCATGGTAGTGGTGGACCGTTTTACGAAGTTCGCCCACTTCATTCCTTGCAGAACTACAATAACTGCAGCTGATATGTCTAGGCTCTTTGTCACCCATGTTTGCGCTCCATGGGGTTTCCCAAGAGATTATCAGTGACTGGGGACCCCAATTCACCTCTATCTTTTGGGAAGAGTTGTGTAAGACTCTTCAGATTCGCCCTTGCTGTTTGACTGCCTATCACCCCCAATCATATGGGCAGACTGAACGAGTGAACCAGTGCTTGAAACAGTTCCTGCGGTGTTACACCGCCGCAGATCATTCATACTGGGCTTCTCACCTTCCTATGGCCCAATTTAGTTACAACAACATGCTGCATTCCTCAATCAGTTGTTCCCCATTTTTTGCCAGCCATGGCTTTAACCCCGCATTTAACATGGTGCCCAGTTGTGGTTCTAAGGGTGGAGCGGTGGTGGACTATTACAAGACATTAAGAAGGTCCACCAGGGGGTGTCCACAAACTTGGAGGTGGCAATGCAGGTGTATAAGGAGAATGCTGATGGGAAGCGCCGAGTGGGTCCAGCGTACAAGGAAGGGGATCTCATGATGCTTGATGCTTGTAACACCCCTATCAAGCAGCCATGCAAGAAGCTGGGACCAAATAGGATTGGCCCCTACCGCGTTGTTAAGAAGGTGGGCCATGCCTCATACCAGCTAGATCTCCCCCTTCATTCCAGATCTTCTTTGTGTTTTATGAGAGAAAACTGATGTTGTTCAAGGGCCCCCCACCAGAGACTTCTGAGGCCTATCTCGTGGATGGGGCGCCAGAGTGGGAGGTGTAATAAATAGTTGCCTCACGCCGCATTAAAAGATTTTCAAGTACCTGGTATCCTGGAAGGGCTTTGACGCTGCAGAGAACAGTTGGTCCAGCGCGCAGCTGTGTGCATGCCCAAGATCTGTTTTAAGCCTTCCACAAGCGTTTCCCCAGGCTGCTGGATCCCAACCTAAACCGACCATTGCTGCCATGAAGTTAGCCCCTGCTCACAAGAACTTTTCCCTTGCAAGCCCCTGGAGGGGGTTGAGCCCCGTTGGGAGGAGAGGGTAATGTCATGTGCACATGACATCATAGTGGGGACCAACCGCAAGGATAAGGCTGGGCGCCAGGAGGCCCAGATGGTGAAGCTACAGGACCTCCCTGACCTGAGGCATACCCTAGACCAACGCTGGGTATGGGCAAAATATGCCCAGGTTGGTACTAGTGTGGTGCCAAATGCCCAGCCCCTTACAACGGCCCAGGCGTTGAAATGAATGGTTTATGTAACAAACGCAGATGGTTCATTTTGGTTTGTCAAGGAACGGGGTTTCAAAACCCATTCCATTTATAAAATCACACGTTTGGGTTGAATCCAACTTCAATTTATTACATGAGTAAAGTCAGTTTTGGCATATTCTACCAATCTGGATGGTAGCATGTGCCTATTGGTGGTTAATTGCTTGAGTCCACTTATGCAAACCCCTTTTTCACCATTAATGTTTAAAATGTTTTTCCCAACTAACATTCCTTGTTGGTCAAATTCCAAAATAAACATTTTCCCTGTTTTACTATTTTTATTTATGTATTTTCTAATGATCTGTACGCGAACCTCTTTGAGGAGGTCTCGCGCTCTGTCAACCTTGCCATTTTGGACACAATCAGATTATCACCTCGTGCACCATTGATTCGCCCAGGTACCCTCCAACCTGGGTCTTTAACCCTTTCTTCCCGTGCACACTGCAACATTTTTGGCAGGTTACTTAATGCATTTCTTTGCTTGAGCTATTATTGCTCCAGCACCCTCATCTGGGCTCTAATAACTTTAGCACTAACGGCTAGTTTCCTGGAGTTGGCCTTGTGCACTGTGAACTACCACGCTGGGAATGGGAGAGTTATAGACACTCTCCTTACAGGACCCCAGAAGCAACCGAATCCTTATGCCTATCAAATGTTTGACCAACTTTCTACAGATGAACTGGATCCATCTGCTGATGCGCCTCCTTGAAAGGGGTAAACGCTGCCCTTCCTGTGGATGCTATTGTTAAAGAATACCCTAAAGTTGGGGAGAGTATTTTTGGCTTCTATGGGAAACAAGATCTGTTGATTGTCCACGTTTTAAACAATTAGAATTCATCTTACTCTGAGTGTACATACTGTGACATTGTCATAGAAAAAACCCTAATTTGCACTATAATTGATCTGGGCGCATCAAATACCATAGTGTTCACAACTTTGGAGGTGAAGTTGGCACTAAAACCTGACGTGGAACATTGTATGGTGTATGGGAATGTGGGTGCAGAAAGCACAGTCTCTGAAGGATCATACAGCATGCTACCCTTGCAGTTTGGGTTGATTGTTATTGTAGCCCCAGCAATAGTGCTATCAAACAATATCTATGACCTGTTAATTGGAACTGATTTTATGCGCCACTTTGGGGCTGTTGTTGATATGATGGCAGAGACCTTCAAAATTCTGGGACAGCGGATCCCAATCTGCTTTACCTTCAGTGGAATGCCAAAAGATTTAGTGCATATTGGGAAAATCAACCTTGCATATAGTGACGGGGTGATTCCGGTTCACTACCATTGGCTAAAGAGCAAAACCTGAGACCTTCCCCATCAAAATCTATGAATATCAAGGGCTAACGCTTAGAGCTGCTAGCCCTATATTCATCCCCTCCAGACACCAAGTAACAGTGAACACTGAGTTAGAGGTGGAAGTGCCTGCTGGTCTTTCTGGGGGGTCATTGGGACCTATCAGCAATTGTGGCTTAAGCCCCACGTGGCCCAGGCATTATACTCCTGGAGCATGGGGAGATCAAGGTCTTGGAAGCAAATCTCCAGAACATACTGATGTAAATCCGCTGGCACCAAATAGTAGCGTATTTACAATTGATCCCAGTTGAGGAGGTCCTCCAGATTCATAAGTTTGGGCTGCTGGATGAATTTGGTTTGCCCATCAAACCACAGCTTGGCGTAATGGCGATTGACCTTGTGAAAACTTAATGAGGTTTATTAGAAAACCATAAAGATCAGGCTATTGCTTTATTTCAAAAATATAAGGAAATCTTTGTCATCAATGACCACAATTTAGGATGTGCACAAGAATTTGTACATTGCCTAGACATGAGAGATCATCCTTCCATCAGGTTCTGGCCAATCCTCTGATCTAGAGCAGTAGAAGAAGTCGTCACTGAGGAAATCAATAAGCTGCT
Source organism: Massospora cicadina (assembly GCA_022478985.1). Classification (NCBI taxonomy): domain Eukaryota; kingdom Fungi; phylum Entomophthoromycota; class Entomophthoromycetes; order Entomophthorales; family Entomophthoraceae; genus Massospora; species Massospora cicadina. The sequence continues at coordinate 22,470 of JAKSZP010004327.1, read as the reverse complement.
GGAGCAAGGAATGCTTGAACCATTGAAGAGTCCTTGGCTTCACCCATCCTAATTATTTAAAATAAGGACAGTACCAACCGGGTAGTAATAGACTACCACAAGCTCAACAACATTATGAAAAAGGACTATTACCCCTTGCCACAAATTGACACTGCTTTGGATCAGTTGGGAGGAGCTTGTCAGGATTTGAGATAGAAATTGTATCAAATTCCCATCTTCTGAATCAGGCTGTGCTGAATCGGTTGTTGACCTAACCAAGCTAAATCTATTTCAAGATCATTCTCACCTATTCCTGAGTCACGTGGGGCGGCCTTTCCACCCATTCAGTCAAGTGAGCGACAATATCCATTAAGGACGCCCTAGAGGAGGCCATTCCAGAAGATCATTAAAGATCCTGATTGGATGAGGCTCCGAAGATCCCAAAGGCACTGAGTCCCAACACACTCTATAAATATCAAAGCCTTTTAGTTTAATAAAATAGTCAGTATTCTAACCCATTTTTCCCATTTCCTCCTCGACGCTCTTTCCAATTTTTACAGCTTCAAGACACCACGAACCCCAGTGCCAGTCCAAAGAACTGTAGCTCTGACAAAAGTAGTGCTCACTATAGGGGCTCCAAGCTGACCTAAGTGAAAACGTCTATCACAAAAATGGAAACCAATAGCAGCCCTGACAACCAAATGACTGGTCAATAGAGAAGCGTTACATGATGGGTTAGCACCTCATGGTATGCAACGCTGCCCTCGCAGCCAGAAAGGCTAGAATTTCGCGCCGCCTTTAAACTCTCGCTGCCCTCCCTAGATGGGAGCCAATACTAACTCCAGTATGAGCCTATCAGTGATGTCATTCATCAATTAATAAATGGCATCTACTCTGAGGGCGCCCGCTCCAGCTGCTCCCGCGCCTCCTCCTTCGTGCATGACAATTGTGAAGCTACTCTTCCTACCAACAATTAATCAATGAGATCTGCAATCAGGTTGTAGTACTGGATAGTGAAATCAACAGCATCCTCGAGGAGCAGTTTTGCCAAAACGCCCAGCTGTTTTGAGCAACATGGATCCAGCGTTTACAACAAGTTGAAGAACTGGTCTGATCCCTACAGCAGCACTACCGAAAGCTGGCCTCTCATGACTACCCCCAAAGGTGCTGGGCCAGAAGGGCTTGGGGGCCTGAAGGCCCTGAAGGGTGTCAAGGGCTAGCTGGACCCAAAGGACCACACAGGCCTTGAGGGCCCCCGGCCCTCCAACTTCAGGAAAACCTGAAGACCCCTGGTGAAGGGATATAATAACCGCCCTGTTTGACTTACAGGATCAAATCCAAAAGGTGGCATTGGGATGCAAGCTCCGATTGGATGGTGTTCCCCTTGACCCCAGGGTCTCCATCAAAGTGCTTTCAGATGAGATGGATAACCTCAGCGCCTTCACGAAGCTTACTGACGCTCACATCTCCCAGCTTGAATCAACTTGTCATGGGTTTAAAACCCAGTTGACCACCATCAAAAACCAGCTCCATCAACGAAACGCCGAGATTCAGTCCTTAAAGGAGCAGGTTGCCCAAAAGGCTTCTGCGTCCACCCTCAGCCATAATTGAGACTACATCCAAGAGGACTTAGAGGGCTTGTGGAGGCGGATAGATCAGTGGGCCTCTCAAGATTATGCAGAAATGGAGATCTCAGAGCCGACCCCTATCCCAGGCGTTAACACTCTTTCCACTCCCATTGTCGCTAACTTTAGACCTAGTTTCAAGAAAAGGTTCACCTCCAGACGGGAAAGTATCGCCTCCTTCCTGTATGCCTATGAGAGTTCCATGGAGGAGGCCACCAATTGACAAAAGGTGAAGCATATCCACTCCTGTCTAGACAGCACTGCCTGAGAAATCACAACTTCCCATTTGAAGGAGCGTAACACCTGGGAACAGGTCCGCACCGCCTTAATCCAAGAGTAAGGCAGTAACCAAACCCTGGCCAACCAGAAGCAAGCGTTCATGGGCATTCAACTGAACAAAGGAGAAAACCCTATGGAGTTTGCCAACTGGTCCTACGCTCAGGCACAACCTTTGGTCATGACAAACCATATCACTCTGGATGACGCTACCACCGCTGTCATCTCCACCTTGGGGTCCTATCCTGAGGTCCAAATGCACATGATCAGGCAGAAGAACGGGTTCACTTGTATCAGGGAGATTAAGGAGGCCCTCAACGAGATCCCTGCCATGATCCTACACTTTAATGCCACATCCACTGGCCCCTCTAACCGCCCTAGGGTCCATGTAGTCAAGAACCAGAAGAACCCCCATCCTTGATGCACCTATTGCAATGGCTTTAGCATAGCGCTAAGACTTGCTGGAAACGTCTACCTGAGCAGGTGGAAAAAGGGCCATCAGCATGAAGGACGAGGCGCTCCATGCTGACATCCCTGCCCAGCCTCAAGTAACCCCCGCACATAAACCAGAAGCCATCATTTCTGAGGAAGTAATTGCGGTATCTGATGACAATAAAGACATTGATACTGCTTACTCTTCTTCTGATGATTCTCCCATGTTCCTTACTTTACTGCCCCAGTTTGGAAGTTTAGTCACCCGAGTTGCCATCTGGGTCCACAAGATTCCAGTTTATGTTATAATCAACAGTGGCTCCCCTGTGAACGTCATCTCTTCCAAGCTGATAAAATGCATTAAGGTCACTCCCAATATGCCGCACTACATGGAGTATGGCACGGCTGGCCCCCAGTGCACCCAATCCATAGGGGCCTATTCCTCTCTACCAATTTGGTTTGGAAAGCTCACTTTAGATATGACTGCCATCGCTCTGGACAATCCTAGCTATGATCTGCTCCTTGGGACCCAGTTCTTAGAGACTATTTGGCAGTTCTCCACTACAATGGTGGTTTCCTCTCCCTTCTAGGACATCAAGTCCCTCTGGTTTTTGAGACTGCTCATGACTCTAGGGCTGAGGTCAAGGCTTGAGCCTGCCTACTGGAGACTGAAGGACGAATTGATCATCTCGAGTATCATATCTGGGGCTCTCAAGTCTGACTACCCCCTCCTGCTATTGACGGATTAGAAGGGATTCCGATCTACTTGCCCTGGGTAACTACTGTACCCCCAAAATCTCAAGTCATTGTTGACACCTGGGTCTATGTCAACATTCCCTCAGGGTATTTACTGGAGGTCCAAGGCCTAGATAACCCATCTCCCAAGGAAGTGCTGACCTGCCCCAGAATCCTTGATCCAGCGTATGCTGGATCTATATCAGTGTTGCTAGCCAACCTTACTGACAAACCAAAGGTTGTAAGTCTGAACCAACCTACCGCTTACATCTGCCTGTTACCGATTGGGGCTGTTGCCAATGTTCAAAGCTTTGGGAACTTAAGGGACTTTGGCTTGGAGTCACCACCCTCAGTTAATTTGGTTGACGCTAACATAGGAAAGGACCTCTCTGAAAATCAGCAACTTAAAGTTCAGGTGCTCCTGAAGGAATACTTGGACCTATTCTCCACTTCAACCTATGATTTTGGAAGGATGAATGGAGTCCTCCACCATGTAGAAACTGGGGACGCCCCCCCCCTTTTGGTCACAGCCTTACCAAAAGAGCAAGGTTGAAGAGGCCCAGGTCATAGTAGAACTCAAACAGCTGCTCGACGCTGGGCTCTTGGTCCCTTCATGTAGTCCTTGGTCCTCCCCTCTTCTGCTGGTCCAAAAGAAGGATGGCAGCACCGGGTGGTGATGGATTATTGATGACTCAACTCCATCACCAAGAAGGACAGCTATCCTCTACCCCAGATCGACGATTCTCTCCATCTTCTTGCAGGTTCCCAGTACTTCTCAGCCATAGACCCCCAGTGGGTATTGGCAGGTCGAGCTTGCCCCCAAAGACCGATCCAAGTGTGCTCTAATCGCCCATGAGGGGCTGTTTGAGCCCACCCAGATGCCCCAAGGCCTCTGCAATGCCCCAGCCACATTCCAGCGCGCCATGGATGGGATCCTTGGGGACTTGAAGCTCTTTTGTGTCCTCATCTACCTGGATGACATCACCGTTTTTTTGTAAACTTTCAACGGACATGTAGAGCATCTTAAGGAAGTCTTCAAGCATCTCAGGAAGGCCCCCAATAAGCTCAATCTCTCAAAGTGCCCCTTTCTCAGCCTGAGCTAGAGTTTCTAGGACACAAGGTCTCCAAGTGTGGCATCCAACCTATACCCAACAAAGTCAACGCCATAGAAAAGATGTTGCGCCCCCAAAGCCTACAAGATATTCAAGTCTTTCTAGGTATGGTGGGCTATTACCATCAGTTCATCCCGCGGTTTGCCAACCTAGCTGAGCCATTGTTCTATCTTCTATAAAAGAACGTGCCAATCAAGGGGTGACCTGAGCAGGAACAGGCCTTCAACGCTCTACGTATGGCCTTATGTACTAAACCTGTTCTAGTTAATCCTCGCTTTGACCAACCTTTCTTGCTGTTCACAGATGCAAGCGATGTTGCCGTTGGAGTTATCCTGGCTCAGCACACTGAGGACCAGGTCGATCATCCCTTGGCTTATTTTAGTAAGATGTTAAGCAATGCCAAATGGAACTACAGCATCACCGAGAGGAAATGTCTAGCCATTCTCTTAGCCATCAAACATTTCTGGCCCTACCTCTATGGTACACATTTTACTATTATTACAGACCATTCTTCCCTCCGGTTGCTACAACAAATGAAAGACCCTAATGGTCAGTTGGCCAGGTGGGCCCTATGACTGCAAAGCTATGACTTCACCATCATCCACCATGCAGGCGCTATACACCAAAATGCTGACGGCCTCTCCAGGATGCCAGTATTAGCTGTTCTGACCCCAGAGGAGGATCAGCTCTACGACCTGATAGGACATTCTGAACGTTGGGAATTGGAAGCTCCTGAGGTTCAGGCTGAACTCCGTCAAATGACTCAAGACACTCAAATCAAGGATGGGCTACTCTACAAGAGAGTCAACAAGAAGTGGCTTCCCTACATCCGACCTTCTTCTTGAACTGACGTTATCCTGGAAGGCCATTCAACTGTTGGGCATGGTGCGGTTAAGAAGACCCATGAGTGGCTGAAGTCACGCTGCTACTGGGACTGAATGGTAGAAACCATCCAAGAGGTTCTGGAAGCTTGTATGAATTGCTGATTCCAAGACTGGGCCAACCCTTGATATCAGCACTCAGTTGTTGCTCTGACCAAACCTTTCAATGTTATTAGTATCGACGTGGTGGGTCCCCTTCCCACCAGGCTACATGGTCACAAGTATATTATTCTAGCCATAGACCATCTAACTAAGTGGATTGAGGCAATCTCAGTCCCTGAAGCCACCACTAAGGCTACCGCCCTATTTCTTGTTCACTCCGTTTTCACCCAGCACAGGTGCCCCAGACTTTGCTCTCAGAAAATGGGTTGAACTTCACCTCCCAGGTAGTACAGAAACTAACTTCGCTATTTGGCATCACCCATAGTTTTGCTGCTCCTTACTACCCTTCTACTAATGGGGTGGTAGAATGGGCTAACAGAACTCTTGTCTCCATCCTATGGAAGTTGGCCGCCTCAGATCCTGCCCATTAGAACCATTGTCTGCCCAGAGCCTTGCTTGCCTACAGGGTAAGCTATCAATGTTTCATCAAGATGTCCCCATTTGAAGCCCTGTACAGGCGGGTACCTTGGCTACCCAGTAGCATCCAGCCCCTGCTCAAAGCCTCCACCCCTGAGAACTCCAATTTAACTATGAGGACTCTAGCTGATGAAATTTTCCGGCTCCAAGCCCAAGCCACTCAAGGCATTATCACCACCACTGGAAGAGAGACATCCCGATCAAATCTTGGATGACCCTTCTTACCATATTTTCTGTTAGGTGACCTCATTCTCTTTTATCATCATTGACCTGGAGGCCAACAGAATAAGTTCAACATACTGTGGTCTGGACCCTACAAAGTCATACATAAGGTGAAGTCTGAGTACTCCATTACCAACATCAATCAAGGGACTGTTGTAAACCGGGTGCATGGTCAGTTCCTCCAGCTATATACCCCCCTCTGACAGAATCTTGAGGGGGGCCTTGTCAGGATTTGAGATAGAAATTATATCAAATTCCCATCTTCCAAATCAGGCCATGTTAAATCAGTCATCAAACCTAACCGAGCTAAATCTATTTCAGGATCATCCTCACCTATTCCTGAGTCACATGGGGTGGCCTTTCCACCCATTCAGTCAGGTGAGTGACGCTATCCATTAAGGATGCCCTAGAGGAGGCCATTCTGGAAGATCAGTAAAGCTCCTGATCAGATGAGGCTCCAAAGATCCCAAAGGCACTGAGTCCCAACACACCCTATAAATATTGAAGCCTTTTAGTTTAATAAAATATTTGGTATTCTAACCCATTTTCCCGTTTCCTCCTCAGCGCTCTTTTTAATTTTTCTATCTTCAAGCCACCACGAACCCTGGCGCCAGTCCAAAGAACTGTAGCACTGACAGAGCTCATTACTTCTTGGTGATGGATTTGATATCTGACTATTGGCAGATCGAGTTGCCTATGGCAGAACAGGAGAAATGCGCCATTATTATGTCAAAAGGGCTTTTTTAACTGACCCATATGCCACAGGGGCTATGCAATGCCCCAGTTATATTCCAACGAGCAATGGACACTATCCTTGGCAACTTAAGGCTACCATGCATTCTTGTATACCTTGATGATACCAATGTATACTTTTGTACATTTTCCAAGCACCTTACCCATTTGGAAGTGGTATTTTTCCAGTTAGCTGAGGGCAACATCAAAATTAAGCCCCAGAAATGCCACTTTTTCAAGGATTAGCTGGAGTACCTTGGGTATAAGGTAGCTGCGACAGGGCTGCAGCCCCAACCAGCCAAGGTGGAAGCTATCTAGAAAATGACTACCCTAAACATTAATGCAATATAAATATATTTTTTAGGGATGATTAGCTACTACCACCAATTTATACCTAACTTTAGTTGTATTGGTGGTCCACTGTTTGAGTTATTAAAAAAGGATGCTGCATTTTAATTGATGGAACATTGACAACGCTCCTTTAATATACTTAATCTGGCGTTGATTAATGTGCCAGCACTACACTACCCAAACTTTGAAAAGGAGTTTATTGTACAGATGGATGTGTCCCTTTCTGCTGTTGGGGCAGTTCTGTTTCAAAAAGATGATGAAGGGGAGGAGCACCCATTAGAATACAGCAGTTGAAGTCTGAATTGCCACAAACGTTTTATACCATGACTGAGCAAGAGTGCTTAGTGGTGATCTATGCTTATAAGCAATTCAGAGTATATTTGCAAGGCATAAAGTTCAAAGTCATAGCAGATCATGCCTCATTATTCTGGTTGTAGAACCTTAAAGAACCCGAAGGGCATCTATCCTGATGGGCCCTTAAATTGCAGGCTTATAATTTTGAGATTCTTCACTGACTGGGAGCCAAACACCATAATGCAGACTGCTTGTCAAAATTCAACCATTGCTATTATGGCAGATCTAAGTGACCTCATGTACAATAAGATTCTCAGCAGTAAGTATAATGATGAGTCGCTGCAAGTTGTAAAGGTGTTGAATGAAATGTGAGCCAATATTTTCAGCAAAATGGCAACTTGTATAAGCAGATTGGCAATTTGACAGTGAACTTTACATGACCCTCATCATGGCCTAAAATTATCATGAGCACACATAGGGCCATCAGACATGGTGGCATGTGCAAGACAATGAAATCATTGTAGCCTCAGTACTACTGGGAAAGTATGAACTTTGATGTGCTTGACACTATCTTCTTCTTCCACCAATGCCAAGTGGAAAAGCTGTTCTGCCAGAAGAACTTGTACCCATTAGTGAAGCTGCACTTTTCTTGGCATACGGTTTCCATTGATGTCATTAGCCCTCTGCCAATGTAAAATAACCAGTCAAAGTACATCCTAATGGTGATTGACCACTTAAGCAGGTGGGTTGAAGCAAGGGTGATATGAGATTTGGGGGCGGTCACAGTGGCAAAGTTCATAATGGAATGTATTATTCAACGGCATGGCTGCCTTCACACCTCCTTACTGATAATGGAACTAACTTTACTTCCTATATCCTCCCCAAGCTTAATAAGATGATGGCCATATGTAGGTTCTGACAACTCCATACCACTCCAAGTTCAATGGAATGTTTGAGCAGGCCAATGGGACTTTAGTGAACATACTCCATCAATTAGTAGTGGATCAACTCTCAGATTGGAGTTCCCTTATGCCCACTGCCATCTTCGCCTATAATATTATTTATCATTCCACCATGGGGAAGAGCCCCTTCCAATTACTGTATGGATGACACCCTGCTCTTTTCAGCGCTGCTATATGCCTGTATAGAAGATACTGGCAGAATGAACCCCCAATGGTATTTGATGACCCTAGCTGACACATTAGTCAAATTGCAAACTGAATTGTACTTGTTCAGCTTAGCCAAATGATTAAAACTCAAGCAGCCAATCAGGTATAACGTAGTAAGTTAGCCCAGTTTAAAGATGAAAACATGGTTTTATTCCATGACCAACACAGTTTAGGGTGAAAACACAAGTTGGTCAGTATCTGAATTGGGCCATTTGAAGTTATTGAGAAGACAGTCATAGATGCATATACTATCAAGGACCTCACAAGTGGTCAGATCATCAACCAAGTGCACGCAAATTTCTTCCAGGTGTATAAGCAATAGGAGCCTTATTGGTCAGTCAAGGGGGTAATGTTGCAATTCTGATATATCTGGATGATAAGCCCTAAGTTATTATGATGGAATGGGATATAATCTGCTGAGTCTGCTATAAGTACAATTATTCAAGTGCCTTATGATAAGGCAATATTGGTTAAATGATAATATTGGATTATCTCCAAATCAGGCAAATAGATAATTTTGATAAATGAAAAATAATGATATGTTAACGTACAATGGATGTTGAGTGGATTGCCTCAAATTAAGGCAATTGTGAATTTAACACATGATGAACTCTTCCAGAACCAATGAGATTCAGCAGAACTAATTACTAAGAAGAATGGTTGGTATTGACTGAGGTTGCTGAGATGTCAGTGAGACAAGTAGATTGTAGGAGGATGATTGTTAATAGTTTAGAGTGAGCAGAACAGCAAGGATCTGCTGTATTTCTTATATTGAATAAAAAGTGCCATTGGAGCAATTGTTCAATTTTATAAAATGTTTATTACCTTGTTTTGAAAACAATGATTGTCATCATCAGACCTATTGCTCAGTGGGCTAAACCCTGCAAAAAACTCCTTTGGCGTATCACTGAGGTAACACCAAAATTATAACTACATTGGAAGAATGGGTGATAAAGGCCAAGAAGAGGTCAAACAAGTTATTAAAATAAACAATGACCTATATGGAAAGGTCAACCCCTTGAAGTGCAAGGAGGTAAACTGATCAAAGAAGTATTATTCAGAAGGTCAAGTGAGAAGCAGATCATGAACACTATATCAGATTAATAAAGATTAGTATTAGTATTGAATTGTATTTAAGAACTAGAAAATTACCAATGTGATTGTGTGCAAGTGGAGGCAGAAGAAGCTGACAAAAAATTATACAAAACTCCAGCTGGGAAGATTTTGCCACCCTAGAATATGACTGGATCATTTGGAGTAATTTTAGAAATGACCTTCAAAGTTAACCCTATGATCAATTAAGTCATTGGGCAGGGATCCCTGGCCATTGAAATCAGATGAATTTTTGAGCATTAAATTATCCACATTCCATCAGGATAACGCCCCACATTAGCTCTGATTATTTGAGATGATGATAATTTAAATTCAGTGACTGACAAAGGGCAGTAATCATCATGAACTTCCTGAACACTGATTGTCAGAATCTGTTGTTATCTATATAAATGGGGGCAATTGGTCTTAAAATGAGGCCAAAGAAGTCAGTATAATAGAATTCAGAAGCCCTACACAGATGTTTAATTGCAAGTAGGAACTTATGAGCATTCAATTCCAAAAAGATGAGATTTAAGCAGCTTTTGTGGATCAATCCTATCAATAATCAAAGATCCTGGCCGGTGCAAAAATGCTAATAGATTTTGACACCTAAATTGTATGTAAGCAGAGCTTTGACCCTACTGTAATTTGCACCAAACTATAGCTTCAGCACTAGTGGTACAGATGTTCACATCTAAGATGGTAGATCATCTAAAAATACTAGAAGCTACCTTTGAGGTACCAAATTGGGCCTTCAAAGTTATCCAGACTTGAGCTCAAAAATATTGTGAAATTTGCCAATATAAGGGGTAACAAGGTTGAGCCATTGTTGGAATTTCATTCCTAGTTGATCTTAGCCTTGCTAAGGATTAAGCTCAGCATTAACCTTGGGGTTGAGTCAAAGGTTAGACCTTGCTCACCCAGGTTTATAGCCTCAGATGCTTTAATCTTGTAGGATTTATGCTTATAAGGCTGTGAGGTTGCCTGAAGAGAAGAACTGATTCTGATTTATATAATGTTATTTATTTTATATTTTACTAGTTGAGATGCCAATCTAATGGTGAGTGGATTGTAATCATTGATACAAATTTATTACATAATGAATTTACTAATTGGATCACCTTTTTGAAAATTGGACCATTGCTAAATTGATAAAACCAGAAAAGCTATAAATTGACAAGTTAATTGATTATCAATCTGAGACTGCTTTATTCCAAGCTAGAAAGTAAGCTGGAGCAAAGCAAATCTGCTTAAGGTTAAATTGATCCACACTAAGATGCTGCCCCGCCAGTGTTATATGAGCTTTTTTTAATGAATGTAATCAATTACCCATAAGCTTCAGAATGATATATGATATAGCCTTTTGCAAACTAACTGCCACTGATGCAACCTCAAGCAGTTCATAACCTCCACCCCCTGTTTTCATTATATGCCTTGTAATAATTATACACCAGCTGATCACAATATTTATATTTTGGCCACCCTATTTAAGGGTTGCTTTTTATTCTAATAAAATACCTTCCTCTACCTACTTTTATCAGTGTTTAAGTGTTGTAGTGACACTTGATATTTAAGATTGGGTTAAAAGGCCCCAAGGTTAGGTGCTGGTTAATGCACCTAGGAGTGGTCAGTGCTACCAACTCCCAACCTGAATCTACAGAATACCCCGCAGGGATTTGCCCAGCTGGTGGAGCCAGCAATAGACAAGTGGGGATTAACCATAAGGGTGGAGAAGCAAGGGGTTGAGCTGCCCAGGATGGGGGAAGAGAACTGTTGGTGCACACCAAGTGGGGTTAATCTGCCAAGGTGAAGTTGGTGATTGGTGGATTGGGAAGTTGCCTGTGGACCTGTAGTGAAAGGTGCACCAATGAAGGCAAAGGAGCAAGGGCCAGCAGTCTTCATACTGTTTGGCCTGGCACACTAATAGAGTTATAAATGTAGCCAATTGCAAAATTTGCAACAAACCCCTATTTTGAACTTGAACCCATCAACTTTTAGGTTATTTGTATCCGCTTGCTGCCCTGTCAAAAACTAATCTGACCTCCACTCCTTTACCCCAACCCAAACTTCCTCCTAGTATTGCTAAGCTGATCTACATGATACCTTTCATATAGGCAATATCGGAGAATACCTCCTAAGTGTTTATCAATCCAATTTGCGGCACCAAAAGTTATCTCTGTACAAATAATTTAATAGAAATTCTTTAGCTAAACGTGGCGGGTCAACTTTAAAGGTTTCAAGGTATCAACCCAAATTTAACTTATAAACTTGCCTACAATACTAATCACTTTAAGGTTGATGTTTGGATATAAGGGATAAGCAGCCACAAACGTTTTAAAGTTGTAGAACCCCTAGCTATGACGTTTCATGTAGTTTGAGCTACCCCTAAGGCTTCAGTTTATAACCCTTATAGATTAGCAGTTAAGGTTTTAACTAGAGTTGGCTTAGTTGAAACTAAAGGTTAATCCATCATTTTAAGATGTTAACTGATATTGAAATTCTTAGAGGAGTACCCTAATAGATTAACCTTCGCATCGCAACCACTTCCCTTTACCCATTTATTTAAGAGAGGGTATAGTTACCACCCGATGCCATTTCGATAGGTAGGCTTATGTTATACCAACCTTTAAGTTTCCATCACCTTAATACACTTGGGAAGTCAAAGTAACTCATCCCCGGATGTCACATTCTTTAGGTTGATCACCCCTACCCGCTTTCACGAAAACCGGTGGTTAAACCCAGCTGACCTACATTATAAGCAGCTGCCGATCCTTTCGAATTCAAACCCAAGTTAAAAGTAGGCTATACCGAGTTCGGTCCCCTCTAAAAGTAAAACTCGCAGCCCCGAGTTGACCCCATTCACAGCTAGGTTAACGGTGATCCACCCTTCCCCTTATAAACCTATTTAATCTAACGGCTTTACCACGAAAAGCCAACCTGCATATCCTAGATCTCAGCTTAAACAACCATGCTTCAGTTTGGGTACCGGTTAAACCTAATCAGCCTTACCCAACTTAAATAGACAAACATGTTGGAATCCTCCTCTACCGCTGCCACCCCGAGTTTGGTTCCAGTACAGGAACTCTGGGTAGGGGACAACTATGACTGTGTTGGCGTTGCGCACCAATTCCCTGAATTGAGATAGCGAATAGCAAAGATGGTCCATGGAGTTTCTGGCCTATCATCCACCTTTCCCATTCATTCAATTTCCCTTAATCGGTGCAGTATCGTCCCCAGGTCGGCCCACCTCAAATAAAATTTAACATGTTGGGATCCTACGACCTTAGGGGTAATTTGTTAAACCAACTTAACTTTGCGGTGACCAACTTATTAGGTTAACCCGACCGAGTTGTCTACCGCCTCCAAGTTTCAACTGATAAAATTTGGGGTTTGTTAAAGGTTGATAATTTAAAGTCAGGGTTACCAAAGTTTTAGCTTCCACTCGAAGGCGGTAGGTTAACTGAAAAACCTTTTCACCCGTTAGAGCTGTTGGGCGGTTAAAGCTTTCATAGCCAACGTCCCGTTGAAATTAGGCAACTATCAATAAACATAAACTTTATAGGAAGGTTAATAAGTTTGTACCAAAGTTTACCTTCAACCCTATTTAGCCGCATACGCTTATCTTTAAAGGTGGGGTAAAGGGGACCTTAACCCCCTGATATGTAAACGGCGGATGAACCGAAGGCTATTAAATCTTATAAGGGTTAACGCACGCGCACTGGGTTTTATAAGCGGCCGCTATCGGAGCCAAATAAAGGTTAACGCACGCGCACCTAAATTAAACACGTGATGCGGCGGGGGTGGGGTAAGGGTTATGCGGCCAACTATAGTTTAATGTAAAGCGAAGCTCTGCTGGATGAGGTTGATGATGCACAGGTTGGAGCTGCTATAGAAGTGGGTGCTCGCGTGGCTCAGTAGCTCGTTGAGCCACTGCTTGGCCCTAATTAGCGTTATGGTGTCGGGGGCGTCGGCGAAGTTGCGGTAGCGGATCACGAACACGAGGCACTGGGACACGCACGCGATCTTCACGAAGGTGGCGCGGTGGGGGTCGATCCGCACGGCGTACCGGAGCACGCGCACCGCCTCCCCGATAGTCAGCTTTATGTGCTGCTCGGCATCCACGTGGCGGATCGCGTTGATGCTGTAGAAGTTGAGCGAGCGCAGGAAGTAGCGCAGGAAGTAGCTGAAAAGGTGGATCGTGCTGTGGATCGTCCCCGTTAACGATTGGGTTATTGTCGGGTCGTCGACGAAGCGCTTCGCGGTGAGCTTGGCGACGGACCTCGAACAGATGATGTCCACCTTCGCCAGCAGCCGGTTGGAGTTGTCGGCCCGGACGAAGCTCGTCTTACGCTCTTCCGAGAACTCGCACTTGATCACAAACACCTGGAACATCAGATAGTTCAGATCCTGGAGGAAGCTGTTGAACACCAGGCAGCAAAGGTCCCGATGTTGCAGCAGGGGGCCTCCGGGGAGCGGCCGGCGATCAGCGCATCGATCTTGTTGACGATGAGGCGGGACTTGAAGAAGATGGGGCACGAGGAGCACGGGATCGAGACGAGGTTGGAGTACAGGTCCAGGAAGGTGAGGGAGTTGTAGGTGAGCTTCCGCTCCAGCCGTAGCCACGGCGGCAGCTTCGGGTTGGGGAACTGCGCCCCGAGGAGCTGGGCCAGCCGGACGCTGTGCTTCAGCAGCGCGTAGGAGTACTTGCGAGCCCACGGGAACACCATGAAGCTCGAGAGGAACACGATCAACGTCTGCAGGGTCTCGAAGTTGGCGGGGAGCGACGCCACGGCTTGCACCCGCGCTTGGAAGGTTGCGGTGAGCCTTTCGAGCAGCACCTTCGAGCGCGCCGTCTCCGGTAGCCGGAGCAGGCCCGCGACCACAACCGCCTGTAGGAAGAAGGGCGACCGCTTCCGCTTTTTGAAGGTGGTGGGGGTGCAAACCGCAAACACGAGGCCGTCGTGCTGGAAGAAGCTGTCGATCGCTTGGCTGTAAAGCTGCTCCTCGGTAGAATAGACCTCCCGCCGCGAGACCGCCTTCGGGAAGGTGTGGTAATAATTGTGGTGGAAGAAGATGGAGGCCAAGGCCTTTAGGGACGGGATCTCGAACAGGAAGATGTTGTTGGGAGGGAACTGAAGTAAGGTGAAGATGTTGCTTAGGCTCTTTCTACCCAAGGCCTGGGATAAGTTAAACTTTGGCTCCAGGCACTTCCTCTCCAACTGCAGCTGGGGGGCTTGGCCCCCCTTCGAGAACAGGTTGGGATTCGGGTTACCCTTTAAAAAGGTCTTTGCGCCCCTTCGTTTTGCTTGGCTGTTTAGCGACCTTGAAGCAGGAGATGCTGTCGTCGAGAAAGTGGAGGGGGCGCTTATTTTTTAGTTTACGGTCAAAGGTACACGTGATGTTGGACCTGCGGCACTGGGAGCAGATTGGCTGCAGCCGATCGCACTTGATGCACTTACGGTTGCACTGGTCGCATCGGTTTGAAAGGCGCGCCTTGGAGGGGCGGGGATACGAGCTTCCAAGTTTGAGGTTAGCCCTAAAGGATGGATCCATGGGGGGGATGGTTAGATTTGAGGTTTAGACCATCCAACTTGTAAGGTTAATTATATTTAAGTTGGTAAAGGGTATAAAATATAATTTAGCCCACCACCCTCCAAACTGGTAGCCGAGGTGGGAAACCGAGATCCGCTTCGGATCCAGTTGGATCGGCTGGGGACGCCTCACCCTTTGACCAAAAGTTTCAAAGTTAAATATTTATCGGAACCGATTTGGAATTGGTGAGCCAAATTGGTAAAACCTCACTTATGGAAAAGTCGCCTCCCAAGTATAGCTTATCATCTCCACCGCCTTAAGTGATCGGTTCCCGTCCCATCCAATTCAAATAACTGGAACTTTTCATTCATCCCTCACAGAGAGCATAACTGGAACTTTTCATTCGTCCCTCACAGCGAGCATAACTGGAACTTTTCATTCGTCCCTCACAGCGAGCATAACTGGAACTTTTCATTCGTCCCTCACAGCGAGCATAACTGGAACTTTTCATTCGTCCCTCACAGCGAGCATAACTGGAACTTTTCATTCGTCCCTCACAGCGAGCATAACTGGAACTTTTCATTCGTCCCTCACAGCGAGCATAACTGGAACTTTTCATTCGTCCCTCACAGCGAGCATAACTGGAACTTTTCATTCGTCCCTCACAGCGAGCATAACTGGAACTTTTCATTCGTTCCCCATAGAGAGCTTAAGCTGGAACTTTTCATTCGTCCCTCACAGCGAGCATAACTGGAACTTTTCATTCGTTCCCCATAGAGAGCATAACTGGAACTTTTCATTCGTCCCTCACAGAGAGCATAACGGGAACTTTTCATTTCAAGTTTATTGACGGGACGTTCGTTCCACCTAAAGCGTCCAGCTCGCCCACCGATTCCATGATCCACCTCCTGTTACCGAACTTCTCGAATTAAAGCCATTCTAATCAAAGGGATGATGCAATATCAACCCATTCGGATCCAATAAGTTTAAGTCATCCAACCCTAACTATGAAGGGCCTATAAACCAACCTACTTTCACCTTTAAAGATTGAGGATCTACCACCCTACTTGCGTGTTACGCTAAGCTTCAATTTATATCTTGCCTTTAAAGTATAAAAATTGATTAAATGGTTTTATTATCTGAAGTTTGGCCCTACCTCAAATAACCGATGTTTAAAGGGTTGGTTAAAATATCCTAAAAGTTAGATTTCGAACCCGTTTTCAAGTTGGAACCCAACCTAAACCCACCTTAAAGTTATCGACTTAACTCAGTTTGCACGAAAATTAACCGATCCTTTAACTTACCAGCGGTTAAGATTTAGAATGAATTTTTTAACCCGTTATATTTAGTTTAAAATCAAAATCTTTAAACCTTTATCAACTATCATATGGGGGTGGAGTTGGGTGGCATGGGGTGGCTCGGTTACCGGCGATAAAAGGTTCCAATCGATCAGTTCTAAAGTGAAGGCTTACCCAAGCCAGGTTTTAATCTGGTCTCGATTGGGGATACTCTATGGTTTTAGATCTAATAGGTACCCAATTTAAAGCTTAAACTTAACCTTCAAGCCGTTGCGAAGGTTGTGGTAGGAGGGGCATAAGCGATCACTTGGCGTGAAGGTGACTTCATGCCGCGTGGGTTTAGTTGGAATTTGATGATTATGCGCTGAGATAATACCCTTATGGAAAATTGGTTATGTAATAAACCAGTTAAAGGATCCCATGGTTCCAGCCGGTATAAATATTAGGATGAGCTAATATTAGAGGTACGGTAAACGGCGATCGGATAAGTTTAATCTCCGATGGTACCTTTTAAACCCTATAACTAGTAAGCTACATTACCTTTACCCAATAGTTTTTTATTTATTCGAGGCAAGCCGACCAGGGGTCAGGCATTACCAAAATAGAGAAAGAAAGTATCGACATGAAACCTGAGCGGAGTCAACTCTGTCGTAGAAGTTTTTTTCACCTCCGGATCGGGACTCGGATTTTTCTGGTTACGTCATGGGTAAGGTTTTCGTGTTATTATACCTACTAACCGCCAATAGCTTACTTCGGCTGGCACCCCGATCGATGTGCGAAGGGTGGGAATCGAACCCGCAACCTTCAGGTTGGTAGTCGTACGCCCTACCGACTCCCTTCCACCCCCTCCTTTACCCAATAGTTTAAACCTTCGAATGATCTATAGTTGAATGAGATAGTTACCATGACTAAGTCGACCCATCTCGAATTTTTGACATGATATATGTCTACGGCTGGGGGGTAAGTTCAAAGTATGAGATCATAGCGTGACGAGCTTAAATGATTATGGGTGTGGATAGTTTTTGCATAGGTTGGCCAATAAAATCAACTAAATCTAAAAATGAATTATTGTAGATGGCGATCAGTAAATTTACTATAAATTGACAAATTAAATCAACCAAATAAATAAAATGAGATAATATAGATAGATATCTGAAAGTTTACCATATAATTGACTGATAGTATTAACTAAATAATAAAAACTAAATAAGAAAAAACTGCCAACCTTATACCTGAAACATTGGACTAATTAAGTCAGCTGAACAACTATATATATCATAGAATATTTGTGTCAAGTATATCTGAGATTGGTAAATAGTCTAGGAGTAGATGTTGAAATAAACATACATTTATAATGATTTATTTATAAGATGATTTCCTAAACCACCACAACTAAAATGCTACCTAATTTAATATAAAATAAATAAATTTGAATCTATCTATTAGCTACTTACCTGCTGTCGTACAAAGTTTTAGTTAGGCTAATCCAATCATTACTTAAGTAATCTAACCATCTCAGGTATGATTATCTTAGAAGTTAAATGATACAACACAATGATAGTATCCTATCATGACAGTAGATAAAATGTTAAGAAATTTTCTAACAACCTTTAGCCATAAGGCATATATCATGCACTTAGGTTTTTTACCATAAGGTGAAGCTTGAATCATTTTTATTTTATTTCTGTTTGTTTGTGCATAACTCTGAAACTATAGGACCAATTTGGTTGCCTATATTTCTCAAAAAAAGAGAATGCTCCAACTTAGTTCCCATTTTACTTTTGTAAGTATTGGGCAAATATCTGCCTATTAATTAAGTAAATATATCAAAATGGGCTCAGAAGCGATGGATATTTGTGGACTAACACAACTTCAGATAAAATTGATTCTGGCATCGGTGAAGCGATAGCTTCAAAGCACTTTTGATATATGTCCTATGGCTGAGGGTATTGTCAGGGAACTAGGGGATTCAGATATATTTTCTGATAGGTGGCAGGCAGTGGAGCGTAACTCTCAGGGTTTTCAGGATTGTCAATTTGGCGGTTGTCATCAGTCATCCTGGGTGTTTATAACTTAAAATGCCCAGGAAAAGATATTTCTTAAAACTGTAAGATAAGAAACACAACAGGGAATTAAACTTTAGAATCTGATGCTTTATTATGAAAAGAACTGCAGGTATTTAAAACTGTTTCTAGAGATATTTTGGTACCTAGAATGTTCTAGGGGAATCAACTAAAATCAGGATAAGTAACAAATATTCCTCAAATGTGTAATTACTATTCAAGTGGATTAGAACAAAGTTATTAATCCATTCAACACTCCCCCTATTCATTTTTATATTGGTAAAGTTTAAGATGGATGTCATTGATGGTTGACTGATATGGCACTCTATTAAGGGTTTCTAGATTGTAGTTTCCATAGGAAAGTACTTTGGTAACTCTAAATAGCCCTTTGAAATGTGAGTGAGTTTTCTTAGAGCAGAAGTTTATAAGTTCATTTTGATACAGGAGGACTAGGTCTCCTACTGTAAAAACCTGGAGGGTTTTGAGGTGATTGTCATAGTTGGTCTTCATTTGATGGGTATAATCTTATACCAGTTTCTCTATTTCAGACTGTTTTAAGTGGTATGTTGATGGGAAATGGTTGCTGAGTTGCTTGGCCAATGGGTTGGGCTAAAATTTTATCCCAAACAGTAGTCCATATGGCATATGCTTGGTAGTACTATGGATTTTAGTTTGATATGCCCAAAGGATGGCGAGTAAGTGTTCAGGCTATTTATCAGGGTTGTCTGTGATGCTTCATTCCAGAGCATGCATCAGTGTTTGATTCATCCATTCCATTAGTCCATTACACTGAGGGTTATATGCTGTTGTCATAGAGTGATGAGTGCATACCTGGGCCAACATTTCCTCAATTAATTTATTTTTGAAATGTGATCCCCAGTCAGTCAGGATAAGCTAAGGTGGTCAGTAGATTATCAAATATCTCTTCATATAGGAATTGGGCTTTAGTGTCTGCGTCATCTTGAATAGCTTAGCAACAGGCCAATGGCTGAAGTATTCAGTGGCTACTAGAATATACTTTGATCCATCAGTGGCAACCCTTAAAGGTTCCATAAAGTCAAGGCCTCACATCTTAAATAGTCCAGGTGTTGCTATAGGGCTCAGGGGTTTCTGGTCACCTGGTGACTTAGCAAAGACTTGGCAGGCATGGCATGTGGATACATAGTTGCTAACTTCAGTGTAGGCATTTGACTACCAGTATACAGCGAAGAGTCTCAACCAGGTGGCTTGTACTCCAAAGTGTCTAACTTCAGTGTAGGCATTTGACTACCAGTATACAGTGAAGAGTCTCAACCAGGTGGCTTGTACTCCAAAGTGTCTGATGTCATCATGAGCTTCCTTCATCTGCTGCATGCGTTGGCTTCTTGAAACCACCTGGGCCACTTATCCCTTGGTATATACATACAGGTTCCCTTCAAATGTTAGAACTTTTGAACAACATTTTTAAATAATGGTATATCCTAGATATCACTTGGTACTTCAAACTCTTCTAGGAACTTCCATATCTGCAGGAGCTCATTCTTGAGATCAATCTCCTCCATATGGAAGATTGCTGGTCCTGCTGGGTTATTGTGAATTCATGATAACCCATCTGCTACTGCGTTAAGCCATCCTGGGAGGTGCATAACTTTTAAAGCAAACTTCATTAACTCATATCCCCAGCGTACCTGGCACCCATTTGGGATGGGATTATTTAGCAGAAAACTTACTTCTGAGTTATCAGTAAATACTGTGACCCACCAGTCCAACAGATAATATTAGAATTTACAAATAGTGAATACCACAGCCAGAACCTCTTTCTCATATATTGAGTAGTTGTATTCTGCTGGGGAAAAATTTCTTGGAGATGAATTCAATAGGTAGGTACTTGTTTCCTCATAGCTGTGTAAGCACAGCCTCAATGGCTGAATCACTGGCATCTGTGAACAACTAAAATCTTTTATCAAAGTTGGGGAAAATCAAAATGAGAGCTTGAACTAATGCATTTCTCAGGCTGATAGAACTCTGGTGGGCAGCATCACTGAAGTTCCAAGGGGTTCCCTTCTTCTGGAGTTAGTACAATGGAGCAGCTACCTTGCTGAAGTTTGTAATAAAGGCCTGATTGTAGTTGACAGTTCCCAGAAAGCTAAGGAGTTCAGCTGCATTGTTTGGGATGGGCCATATAGAAATGGCTTCCACCTTAGAGGGGTCAATGCGTTTTTCTTCTGGCGAGACAATGTGCCCTAGCAGCTTTAACTCTCAAGTGCAGAGTATCAGCTTTGACTCATTGATGCCAAGGTTTGCTTCCTCAATCTGATAAAGTACTTCTCCTAGGTCCTACAGGTATTAATTGAAATTAGTGGAATAGATGGTGATATCATCAAGGTAAACAGTGACACACCAACTTATTAATCCATGGAATAATTCATCCATAACCTTTTGGAAGGTTCTAGAAGCTCTAGTAAGACCAAAGGGCATTTGATTGTATTTGAACTGTCCAAATTTGGTGACAAACGCCATTTTTGGGATAGACTCTTCCTTCATTGCCAGTTGATAGTATCCAGAGAACAAATTGATATTGATGAAGTACTGTGTGCCTCCCATGGTATTGAAGATGTCTGTGATCAGTGGAATTAGGTATTCATTTTTCTTTGTTACTCAGTTTAGAGGGATGTAGTCAACGCAAAAGTGGAGTTTTCCATTCTTTTTGGGGACAACTATGACAGGGAACGCCCACGGTAATTGAGAGGGGTGAATGAGGTCACTGGCTAGAACTTTCTTGATTTCTGCTTCAACAAATTTTTCTTATGCTTGTGGCAGGCGGTAGGGTCATCTAGCAATGAGTTTAGCATCACTAACATTAATATGGTGTAAACTCAAGGTTGAGAGGGGAATTATCAAGACTGGGCTCGCAAGGCCCAGTCTGCCACTGGCACTACACCACTCACCCCCATATGTGGCCATACCAACTCCAATTGGTCCTGTCCAATTGGTCAACCTTGCCGGGCATGCTATGCTGAGGTGCAGTGCACCAGCCTCTGTCACCTCAGACCCTAGGCAGAGGTCCCTCCCAAAACCTCTATCCATTCATGGGGTCAACAGGTCAAGGTGCAGCTAACCGGCCTCTGTCACATTGGGCCACTCTGGATCCCTGCCAGCGAGGGCAAGACCTCCCCAAAAAGGAGCCCAGTGCATCCACCCTCTTTCCCTGGAGCACCGCCATCTGCTGGCCAACAACTCACATTAAATAAATTCAATTAAATAAAATGAATTAGCAAATAGCGGCCTTTATTGGAAGAAGTGAACTCAAAGTTGGAATAGAATTCCAAAGTGAGGTCCCATTGGGGCTTGAACTCACTTTGAAATACTTCCAAAAAAGGCTAGAATAATTGTGGGTAATGATGGGCGCAAAAGCCTCCAGAATTGATGGCAACCAGGCAACTCGGCGGAGAAATGGAGGGGAACCTCAGAATGGACAACCAATCCAATGAACTGATTTATTTAAATTTATTCCATTATTGACTTGAATAGGAAAATCCTACTTGGAATAATGGAATTGCAACTATTGACACACACGAATCTCATAATTTCCAACCTTATGGGACTCATGTGCAATCACGATTGTTACAGGAATGTCATCACCATTGTGGCAGAAAAGTGTCTCAAATTGTCTAAGTAGTTGTGATAGATCTGCCTTTTGCTGACCTTTAAGTGGGTTAGAGCATTATTTTTTTCTGTTAACTCATTAAACCAGTAGGTAGACAGTTGCGCTGGGGTATCTGATGGCCTTTCTGGGCTGGAATATGTAACAGTCAGGAGCTTCATTCCTTTTTCTGTCTGCATAAACCATTGGTTTGATTCAAAGTTGGCATGTATTCCAAACTCCTTTAGGGCCTGCCAGAAAAGTAACAACTGGAAGTGGTTGTGATCAAAGATTAATGCATCAATATAGCGGATTTTGTTAGCTATCTCCACAGCTAGGTCAAATACTTGACTACAACAAGATTGTTGAGTTTCACCAGCCATCAGGAAGACCATGTCACTCTGAAGGATGTTGTCATGGAAACGGCAGAAGAAGTTTAGATCAGCCAGCCAGTTGGGATGCGTGAACACCCAAAA
>JAKSZP010004326.1:0-89057 GCA_022478985.1 Massospora cicadina | reverse complement strand
AGCCTTGGTTCATTTGACCCCACCAACTTGGGGTCTCGCCAGAGGTTACTAAAAGCTCTTGTTGTTATATTGTTGTACATCAACCTTCACTTTACCTTGTTTATAATTACATACTTACTTTTTGGCATCAATGGAACAGTATCAGCACCCTCTTCATCAGTAATCATTGGAAGAGAATCCAAAGGTAACAAATTGGAAGCTGCTACTTTGTCAACAAAGATCATAAAGGAAACTAGGCGGCAAAGCACCTTAATTTCTAGTGGCCCTTTATGTTGTTGCAGGGAAGTCACTTTTTTATTATCTGAATATACAAGAGTCAGCGGACGTAGAATATCCCTTATCTATTCTGCCTTGTTTTTCCCAGGTCATAGCCTGTTTCCTTATATAACACATAAGTTGTGAGTTATGCATCAATAGCAGAGTAGAAGCATACATAATGCCTTAACTGGTTGCATATGAAACAAATAATGTGACTATTATTTATTATATTGTGACATGGCAGTAAGTCTGGCTTAAGTTTTTGCTTCTGTGAAAAAGACCTATTAACTATTTTTTAGGCTTTATCCGATTTGGGTTATGCTGTAAAAGTGACGGCGCTTTGCAAAAGATAACTAACCATTTGAGTTGAATTGTGCTCTTCATTTTAGCACTGAAATGATACTTGATATAGCTCCTTGTAGGTTCACAGGCGTGATGAAAAGAAATCAGGTGTCAAAGTTATGTAGCACCTTTGATTTATATAAAACATGAGCTTTTATAAAAAAACCGCTCAACAAAAGCTGCTACAGACTCATCCTTATAAAAGAAATAAAATAAGAAACATTTTACATATTGTCATCCATTCTGATCCACCAAACTCTTTCACAATGAGAACTATTCTGTTGCGGTAAGTCAAAACCAACTTATGAAATTTTGGCATTACTAATTACTGACTTGCTGAGTCCAGGTAATTTGAAAGCGTTGCCAACTTAGTAGCTTTGGTTCACTCTAAAGCTTAGTTAAAAAGGGCAGTAAATTTGTGTAAATTCCCAATTTTTCAAATATGGGTAAACTAATTGGGTCAAATGGAAATTGGTATTCATTTTCACAGTAGCACAAAGATTGCTAAGATTGTTATTGAGCCCCACGTTCCTTATGGAGGAGTGGAAATAAAAACTGAACTTCTGGAGTTGCTGGAGTGGGAGGTTGAATAGGGTGAGCAGAAGCCACCAAGGGAGCAATTTTTAGGGAAGGTGGCGGCAAAAGTAGTTTGAAAGTTAGATCAATAGGTATTATTTGGCCAAAGATACCTGAATTTGATAGAGTTGGTAAAATTGTAGAGATTAGGTTGCGCAAAAAGCAGCCTCATAGCCATTAAAATTAAAGCTGTACATAGTTAACCAGTGAATTAACACAAATAGAAGAAACTCTCATCAGAGTTGACTTAACAGACTAGAAAAATATGGCGTATTACCTTATATTTTGTTTATTCAGTTTCAGATTCAATTTCTAGCTTACATTATAAAGCTGACTCTAACTATGTTATCTCTCAGTATTTTAAGTGGACTAAGGTATGTAGAGAGTTGATCTTCATGTCATGGTTGGAGACATAGCAAGTAACTATATCAAACTTTTTGCTGAAGGCCATCAAGGAGGCTTTGAGGAAAATCAGGATTGTTTACTATAGTGAAAACTTGGCAATCATGAGGTAATAAAATCTAGAAAATGTTATTCCTTTTTTTTAGTACTAGATGGAAAATGTTATTTCATTTTGTCACTAAGAATACATTATTTTGAAAGTAATTACTCTGGGTCATGAAATCAGCCACTTCAGCTTCCATAGATTGTGCTGTAATAAGAAGATTTAATATTCTCACTATAACTCATTGATATGATATCAATATATGATAAAAATTGTACTCCCCTTTAGTGAGCACCAAATGTTGAAACTGGCATTTATGCGTCAAAACAATGGCGCAGGTCATGCTACACTTAAAAAAGTACTGTATGAAGCTAATACCCTAGGAAACACACAAAGAAAAAATTTATTATCATTAATATGATTTATTGAAAACAAACAGATAGGCACACAATATTATTAAATATTAACTGAGGTTGGGGACTTAGAAGTGGTTAATCTTATATGTAATATGCCTTCCACCAGATAAGGTAAAAACAATATCCCTCTCAAAAGATGACTTCCACATGATATGCTCCTCTAATCCCTCATTCTCATTAGTGCAATTATCTGTAATTAGCTAACAATAAAGAGTTACCAGTCAATGACCCAAACTGGAAAGCACAGGGCCGCTAAGCATTATGTGTGGTAAATATCTATCATAATAGCAGTCAACCTATCATAACCATGACTCCAGAGAATGGTTAAGTAAAAAAATCATGACCCTAAAAATGAGAAGTATATGCCATTGGGGGAAAGGTAGTTAGTAATAATAATAGAATACATGGAGAAAGAACCAGGCTGTGGTTCAATTAATCAAGATGTTATTTAACTGTTTTGCACCAGTGGGAATAAAAATTTTAATTTTACTTAAAATTACCAGAAATTATAAGGAATCATCCAAGGTTCTCTATAGTAAATTAATACAACCTCAGCAAGTTCATTTAATAACGTGGGTCAAGGGAGAGGTAATCCAAAGTAAATAAATTCTATCAATAGATATTGGTTTAGCATAAAAACAAATTCTATATCCACATATTAGTTAATTATAAAGCTAGGTAAAAAATATAAAGATGGTTGGTCAGACCAATCACAACAGCTAAGATGAATGTGATTGCAACGAATGGTATCATACACATGACCTCCAATACCTTCAGCATTATATACTAGCCCTATTTAATCAATAAAAAGAGAGTCTAGTTATTTTATATTTACTACATTTTAGTTCTTTTGCTTCAATTAAGATTAGTTTTCTTGTCTATTTCTCAATTTCCTGGAATGAGGTAAATATCACTTTTCTTTAACAAACTTTGTTTGAAGTTGAAAACACTAAAAAGAATAATTGACTGGATATTTGTTTTCATAAAATTATTGTTTCCTTTAATTTTAACTTCAGCCAAGTAGAGCCTATGAATTAACTATAAACCAAAAGTTTACATTTGTGCTCAATATAGGGGATAGCTGAGTCTTTACAAACACATAGAGTGAACCAGGAGGATTTAGCACCTTGATGACACTTTAGAACAAATTCTAAGTCCTTTGTAAGAAAATTTCAGTTGTCAACTTGGACTCTAACATCTGAAACATAGAAAGAATAACATGATAAGACAAAATGGTTTTTAAGATGAAGGAAAAGCTGATCAAGTATAAAAAGTCAACAATAAAGAATATGAACAAGTTTACCTTTTGAAAAAGAATACTATGTTATTAATGACTTGTTTCTGCTGAAAGTTGCCTGGAAGACTGAAAATAGGAGTAATCTTCAATTAAAGTATAATCAAGCTTTAAATTTGAAAAGAATGGGAGAAGTCAAAGCACTCAGATGTAAAATGCTCTCAGTTGAAGATGAAGTTAGGCAAAAAGGACTTGTACACATAGAAGAAGAGAGTGATACTGAAAGAAATAGACCATTGAATTATGCCTGGCAATTTTCACTATTCCAGAAATGACTCATGATTCACAAATTAACTAATGTCAACTGTGGCATTTACAAATTAATACAACTTGACATAGAGCACCTACTTTTCTAGATCTTGTCAAGACTCACGTCAGTGCATATTGCTGGACACTTTTGGTTACTATCATCAATTTATCAGATTAAAAGAAATTAATCTGATGGTGCAGTTGGTTTTCCTACGGACCTTAGGCACGTTTCAACATCATTATAACCAATTTTGATAACATCCAGTATTCAATCTCCCCCAATCTTAAGAGGACCTCATATTTAAAGTTTAAATGTTTTTAGTATGTAATTTGTGTCCTGTTTTTACTTTAATAAAACGTTGTTAGTATAACTTTAGAAATTATTCTGGCTTCACCAAGGCCTTCTCAGCGTTAGGATAATGTAGCGGGATTTGGCCCATTAAATCATTCAAAGTTCTGCTTGTCACCCTCCTTTTTAAAGTACCACATCCAAATCTGCATGCCATCAAAGTGTCCCTCGCGCTCTCATCTCTATACTGCCCTCAGTCAGCTTCATGCACCTCTAACGCCACCCACCCTCCAGTTCCCAACACTATGATCCCTTCTATTGTTCCTCCTTCTTTCCGCAACTCTGGCCTCTGCAGTAGAAAGTTAATCACGCTTTAGAAGGCCACTGCCACTCCAGTGTCTTTGGCCTGTCAAAAGGGAAAAGGTGCCCTGTTTGTGGACCTGTGCTCCTAATCCCAGTCCCAATAGTTCCTCTCTCCTATTGCACCTGTAGCTGCCCACCTGTGCATCCTTCTTATAAAAGATGATGTCACAAAGCAACTTATGTTGATTGTGGCTGTTACAATTTGTCTTACCAATTTTCTGATTATTTATGCTATTTGATTAATTTAAAATTTAGGTCATAATTAGATAAGATGATTTGATTGATATATCTGTTACGCTGACAACAATTTACATAATAAATTTATTAAAATTTTATTGGGCCACATAACCAACAACACTGTAAAATAGGTTAAGTTGGGTGTGGAAGGCGAGTTGGTAGGGCGTATGGCTACCAACCTGAAGGTTGAAGGTTCAATTTATGCCCTTTTCACATTGTCTGGGGTGCCAACTTAAAAAAAGCTATTGTCAGTTAGTAGGTATAACAACACTATAACCTTACTTATGAGATATCAGAAAATTTAAGTCCAATCCAGAAGTGGAAAATCTTCTTTGACGGAGTTGACCATGATCAGGTTTCATGTTGATGTTTTCTTTCTTTTTTTGCTAATGTCCGTCTACTGGTCAGCTTGCCTTGGATAAACAAAAAATGAACTTAGTTTAAGTTAAAAGCCACTGCCAATGAGTTCATTATTATATGATCAAAGCCTTGAAACCCCACCAACGCTGCTCCTTATTACTTAATTTAATTTTATTTACTATGGCCTCTCAGCCCTGCATATCAAAGCACTCTTTATATATTAACATACTATTATTTTAATCGCCTCTGCAATGGTGTAAAACCGTTAATAAGAGATTTTTTAATTGGATGGGACCATCTAGTACTAAAAAAAGAGATTTTTTAATTGGAGATTTAAAGTGATTGTGGTGCCACATGCTATAAATCTAAGTACTGAAGCTGAAATTACCCATCCTGTAGGCATTATTTTATGCTTCTCCTGAATATTCCTGCAAGAGACCTAATATTCTATAATGCAGTAAGTTACCCAATAGTTGTTGTTAATGAGAATTTAGGATCTTTAAGATAGCACATAATGGATGGGGTGTCATTTGGAATGGGTTTGGTTACTTTGTGAAGATTGCCATTAGCACCACAAGAAGAACACTTTTTTAGAAAGCCCCAACACCACCTCCAGAGCTACTAGTCTATGGTGTAATTTAATTTATACTAGAGATAAAAGCTCTGTTACAGCAATTTGATTGTTTTCTAGTTTTATTTCAAGGTTGCTCTCCTAAAACTATAGCTGTTGTTTGGTGCACGCTTACCTGTGCTGTTGAGTTATGACTCATTAGCACCAATTTTAACATTCTGTTGCTCACTACAGGGTCACTTTTAGCATCCCTGGACATTAGTTTTATCAGATAAAGATCTTAAACTAGGATAGCTTATCATTGGCTTTGGCAAAAATATTTTTTTGATCCTATGCAACAAGCAATTATACTATCAATAACTTTCAATTGAGGAGCTTCAATAAATGATGAGATTGAATTTTCAATTATGGAGATCACCCAGTTAGTTAACTATAAATTCAAGCATTAGATTAAGTTTGTAACATTTTAATGGCCCAGATTGCTAAGGTGTTAAAAGAATTAATCCACAGCTATTGAATTATTGCTGCTGATGAAATAAGGTCCATATGTCCATATTCTGAAGATAAAAACATCATGATATTTTACATGATAACCATTATATGTTCCATTTAAAAAATTAGAGCAAAAGTTAAGAAGCTTGACTACCCAAGAGCAGCTTAGCAAAGTGATTTCCAAAAAACCCTTCTATCCGCTAAGATAAGCACATAATAGCATGCCAGATTATTGAGATTAGTGGCTTAGAAGCCTTAATGGAAGCAAAAACGGGATAATTCCTTTTAGTCTAACAAATATGCAAAAAATTCTATGATCATTAGGTTGACATTCTGTATAGCCAAAAAATACTAAGGGCACTCACAAGAAGGCGTGAGAACTGGCTGCCAAGCTTAGTGCTAATTTGGTGCAGATTGTTATTGACATTATGAGAAATCAAAGAGTAACCCTGAAATATATTTCTGACCTCGCTTATCACTGAACCTAAGCTGAAAATTATCTGCGGGCAGAAGTGTTATGACATACCCACGCTGAAGTGACCAACCAGGAGACCAAAAAAATAATTTGTTGCTATTTATCAATTGTAAGATGAGTAACCAGCCACACTATCCAACTCACCAAATTACTAGGGCACAATTGCCTAGTAAACAAGTTAGTTCAAGATATTGACGTTGATCAATGCTGCATTGAAAGCCTTGATGCATATTAAATGGAGCCGTTTTTCTGACAAATATTCAGATCAGGAAATTGACTCCCTGCGTCTTCAAATGCAAACTCAAGGACAGAAAGTAGAAGCACTATTTAGTGAGAACCTTGAATTGAAATTGGATCTTTGAACACTAAAAATTGATCATCTTGAAAACATACTGAAACGGAACGCCGCCATCTTTTCTACATTATGGATCAATTCAAGTATGAAATCTAGGGCGATATTTATAAGTTCTACCAGGGTCAGTCAAATGAATGACCCTTAAATACTTTCATTAAAATTAAAAATCTCACAACTGAGTCTGACACTGAGAACAATGAGGTGCTGGTATGTGTAACATGTCTACTTTTTCACATCCCTTCCAACAACAGGAGTGGCCATTCATCCTAGTACTTTTGTGACTCATCCTCAGCTCTTTGGAAACTATTCCTTACAAAGCTCTAGTACAAAAATGTTTAAACATATCAGCCACCTCCACTTTTAATGCTCCAGAATCTCAAAGCCAAATTGTTTATATTCTTCTATTACTTAACCCAGAAAGCTGTACGGGATCCACGTGGGTCCATTGACCCATAATTAAAGTAAGTTAATTTTAATGTGAACCCTATCAACTTACTTAAAATTGTTAAGAATGGAAATGTGCACAATTTTAGTGGATTTACTTGATATTTGTATTTATAATGCTATGATCAGGAAAGCTGTCAACATTATTGAACTCCCTGAACTTAAAAGTCATTAATTTCTAAATCAAGTTTAAAGGATGTTGGCTTGACTTAATATAAACGCCAAAAACCTCCTAATCAAATTATTTAGTGGAGCGCATAGGATGACCACCAAGAAAACAGGGTTCCTAAAATCTCCTTTAGCAAGGTAAATCATTGACATTTTATTATAATTATTTCCACCTTGAGGCGTTAGTGTCATCTAGTGCTCACTTTACTAATAACTTTGGTACTCATATAGCACTTTGGCATGCTTGTGAGTCATACAAGGTTTGTATAAGATTTTGATTCTAGTTTAAATGAAGACCTTTTTAATACTAAAATAAAAATTACCTTGTGATTCATCACCATTGTTGGCTTATTAGTACTTTAGACCATAAGCTGAGGTTTAATTGAGGCTCAAAGAAGCATATAACAGGAACTTTAGATGCAACTGGAAAAAGAAGCGTATAGAATATATTCTTTATAAAATAGGAGATTTGATATTTATAAGATGGGTCGTGATGTGTCATCAAGAAGATCTCCTTGGATCTCCTTGATCAAGGTCTTCCTAATCTAATGAATTGACTGGTTAGTCAAAAACCTCTTTTTTAGCACCAGTGGTGCCCAACCCAAAAAGGGGGAGCCTTCACGCATCTTTATTTGCAAATGAGCCAAACAAAGGGATTATTAGAAATAAAAAATTTCCAACATGGCACCTCAGCTAACAGCCTAGGAAGTCATATCAGAAGATGAGGAAGCTTTTTAAAAACTTTTGTCTGGCGCCCGCTTTAGCTGGCAGACCATAGCAGAAAGCATTGGGGCGGGAACATCAGCGACATGGGGCATAAGGATGTATAGTCTTGAGTTTTCATTGTTTATAAGGCTAGCGGTGTCCATTGCCGCAACGTATTGAGATAGTTGATGCTCCTTAGTCAAGATCCTCAAAGTTCCACTTTGTTGATGTCTTAATGACTACTTTATATGAAGTCAATCAATGTGAGGTATAGGGAGATGGGAATCTAGTCCAGAAGGCATCTCCATAGGTTCATGTGAACGTTAAGATTCCTGTTTAGACCTTTCTGATCCATTTTCTATATAAGGTCCCAGATGCATACAAAATAATCAATACTTGATCAGACAATGATAAATTATAAAGCGAAAACCTCAACTTGTTTGTTACCTAATCCCAACAACTCCACCCTCAAGATCCTGTCAGAGGGGGTATAGAGCCATAGAAAAAGGCCATGAACTTAGTTGACCACTGCACCCTTATTGACATCAGCAACGGAATAAAGTTCATCCTATTTGAAAAAGTGATAGGGACCTGAACAAATGACCTCAAGTTTGTCGTGTCAGCCTTCTGGTCAATGGTGATAAATCAAGACCAGATCTCCTAACTGGGAGGCTGACAAGGCGGGATTACTAGCATTAGAGCGGGTCATCACTCTATTTGTATTTAAGGTAATCCCCTGGGTAACAAGAAATTGAAGTTGGATTATTATGTCCTCTAAGGCCCTCATAGTTAGTTTAGAATTTATAGCACCAAGGAATCCAACAAAGGTTAAACGTTGCCTGGTAGATGGGGTGCACGTCTGTATAGGGCTTTTAAAGGAGACATTTTTGTTAACTGATGTAAGCATTTTTTTAATAATCCAATAGGGCGCTGGAAAAGTAGTGATTCCAGAGCATAAAATCAGAGAATCCATATTTTGTAAAATAAGAAAATATGTTCCCAATAGCACAATTACTGGCACATTAGTAGATAATTTATGCGGGGAGGTAAAGTTTTAAATAGTGTCAAATAGAGAGGTCAGCTCCTGTAATACCTGGATGGTGAAAAAGAGTCTATTGTCCAAAAGTAAATTCTGTGGGAATCCATGCAGAGTGAAAATAGATTAAAAGAAAAATAAGGAAGTAGCTTTTGCAGTTGCATCTTGAACAGAGATTGCCTCTATCCATTTAGTCAAATGTCTATGGCTAAAAGGATATATTTCATGCCAATGTAAGCTAGTGGGCAATAGGCTCATCACATTAATACTTACAACATTGAAGGGGCTCAATGAAGCTAAGCCTTGATGTTGATATTGAGGGCTGGACAAACTTGGTTTTGGCATGTTAAACAAGCCTCTAGTACTTCATGGATAGTCTCAATCATCCAATATCAGTAAAACACTTTATTAACCACTTATGAGTCCTATTTAACTGCTCTGTGTTCCAAAGCTGATATTACTTCAAGGATACTTTGGTACATGAAAAAGGGCGTATATAATGAAGCCACTTTCCATCTACTTTCTCATATAGCATCCCCTCCTGGATCTAAGTGTCTATGGTCATGTCCTGAAACTCATCTTGGAACTCAGGGGCCTTTAATTCCTATCTCTCAGGGGTAAAATTAGATTGTAAAACAGCACTTCTATAGGTGTCATTACTGCAAGTACAGCTAACCTTAAGAGACCGTTTAGCATTTTGATGAATAGCACAGTGTAGTACATGATGGCAGACTTATACTTTAGCAAGCATAGAACCCATCCTATGAATCTGCTGTCCAGATCCTTCATCATTTGCAACCGCCCATATAAAGAGTTTTCAGTGATGACCATAACAATGGATTTTTTACAGGTATTGTCATAGATGTTTAATCTCTAATAGTATATATAAGCACTCTTTATCAGTAACACGAAAATTTTGTTCAGCTTTATGCAAGGTTTTTCTGTAGTGGGCCGTGGGATGGTAAACAAGATTGTCATCATAGTTATCTAAGAGGACACCTACTGCATTGTCACTACCATCAATTTATAACAGGAGTGGTGATAAAACTGTGAGTGACTAGAATAGTTTTTTACAGAGGGCAATTATCAAAATAATAATAGCCTGTACTTCTTGATTAGCATTCAAAGAGAACTCCTTTTTATAAGAAATAATAAAGAAGCTTAATTAGGTCAGCAAACGGAGTGATAAACTGGCAATAGTAACCCACCATTTCAAGGAATAATTGTTGCCCTCAGGCTCTAGTAGCATAGATTTCTCTCAATGGCTACAGCTTATAAGGATTAATCTGGATGCCTTATTTAAAACCTTATGTCCAAGGAAATCCAATTAATGTTAAAAAAGAAGTATTTTGAAGGTTTGTGTTTGAGAGAGGCCTTCCTATTGCGGTTAAGTACTTACCTAAGATAATCAAGTGCCAAATAAATGTTCTCAAGAATACCATATTTTGTCAAGGTAATTGAGGACACAGTACAATATCAAGTCAACCAAGATCCCTTTCCTGGCCCGTTGGAATGTCGCAGGCGCATTACAAAACCCTTGGGGTTTCTGGTTGGCTCAAATAGTCTTCATTGGCAATAAGAGCACAATTTTATTAATCATTGTGTGTCAGCTCTACTTTCCAGTACCCGCTGGCAAGATCCATCTAAGAAAGGTAATGTGACACATCAAGTAAGCGATTCTAATAATTGATATGGGGCATGGGTAGCTATCTTTTTTAGTGATGAAGTTAATCCTTTGGTAGTTCATCATCACCAAAAGTATAAAATCTTAACATAACATCAAGAGAGAATAGGCCCAGAGTTATTAGAAGACACTAGCAATCCAGAATGCAATAACTGTTTAAGTTATAAAGCATCCTGAGCCCCTTTTACCGTGCTCTCCTGATAGGGATGTGACCAGATAGGCTTAGCATCCCCAGTCTCAACATAATGTAGGACGCCCTTTATATTCTCAAAAGACGAGTAGAGGTAAAGAAAAGGTCAGAGTATTCTTCTAACAACAATTTAACTTTGGCTCGCTGCTCACTGGTCAACTCTCCACCAGTAGATGTCCTAACCAGCGCTACTGAATGAGGGGACTCTAATACAAAATCCTGCAACTTCTAAAGCTTAGTACCTAATAATCTTTTCCACAGTCAGTAAGTGAACATAAGAGGCCGGCATATTAGGACCCACTTTCATAGTTATAGGCTGAGTTTGATTGTAACACCAAAATGGGCCCAGAAAAGTGGGATCTAAGATCCCTTGAAAGGGTAGGATCCTTTTACTGAATATTTTATCATATCTCGCATATCTTCAATAGATGCTCTGGCGGAATATTGACATGTACCTGGTGTTATATATGACCTGAGACGTGGGTGATATTAAGGTGTTTTGGTAAATAGAGATGAAATCCTTATGTCCATCCATTACAGGAGATGGTATCTAAACACGCAAGCCCTCACATGATACTCTTAAAATAATATGATCTTTATTTATAAAAAACAGGTCTGAGCTTTAATCTCCATCTTATTATTTCAAGAAGTCTCAAACACCAATGGGACTCTATGTCTCATTAGAGATAAAAGCCCACCGTCATAATGCACTATGGAAGATTTGTTGTGGAGAAACTGGATTTCTAGGAGGGTGTCATTGCTGGAAAAATTATGGCGATAACTTAGGTGTTTAGCACCAATTTTATGTTGGATATGCATAAGAAGTAGGCCTCATTAGATTGAATAAATTGTGGTCTAGTTATGCCATATTCTGTATAATGAATAAATTCAGGTGCTTCTTAATGCGTTTCAATAGCTTTGATAATTAATGTTTACAGGAGAGCCTCTGTCATTAATAGTGTGAACAGAAACTTTATGAACGCAAAACAGCCTTAAATGATCAAGCTCCAAAAATGAGGTGGCAAGGTGAAAAACATTTGAGTTGATGGAAGAAGAGTAAACAGTATTTTGTTCTTTATCATCAAGAGGTATTAATTTTCTCCCTCAGGTACAATAATGTCAGATTTGGTATGATTAGTCAAGGTATTATAGGCGTCATAGGGATGTCAGCATGGAGCACCTTGTGTTTCATGTTGACTGCCCTTTTTTCACCTCTTTGGAAAGTTTCTTTCAGCAGTTCTTGGCAATATGGAGAAATTCATTACAACAAATGCACTGTGACTTTAATTTCTTTTGATTCTAATGTGAACACAAAATTAGCTGATGAAGGCTGAGGTAAAGACCATAGAACTGAAAATTGAAAATGATGACTTGTTAAGGACATCTTTATTATGCCAAATGCAGTTAAAAGTTACTCTTACGTTTGATCATATGCAATCAAACTTCAGGATAAGATCCTAGGAGGAGATCACTGCGTTTATTGCGTCATCTAAGGTGAATTGGTTTGTGGTAATAAAGGGCTGATCCTGAACATTACCAGCTGCCAAATTCCTTAGGACTTTCTCCCTTGTAAAATGGATAGCCATAAACACCAGCATCTGATTGGAAAGGGTCTGATTGCTTATAAACTCCTGATTTAAGGCTTTACAGACGTGTTCCAATGTTTGGAATTCCTTAAATGGGTAGTCATAATTTTGTGAGCCATGCTAATCAAACAAGAATGAATATGGTTCAATTTATGACATCAGTCACTTCCTCCATAGATTTCTCATTAGTATTTTGGAAGAAGCTATACTTTCTTGACCTAAGATGAATATCTATAAACTATGTTTAAAGTTAGATACAATAGGTGTGGAGAGAGTATTAGCAACAGGGACAGGAGCAGGCTCAGAAATCTCATTATCTACATAGTTGTATGGAACCTGCTAACTTAATTGTCAGTGAAATCTTTTAGTCATCTTGAACTTCTCCCCATTGTTGATTTAGGTAAGCAATAGAAGCATTAAGTTAAGTAGTTTTTTCAAGGGCTAGAATCTCAGCACATTAAGTAGAAGATAACTTTGAGAATTATTAAAAAGAGGTTCATACCACTGAGAAGTTTGTATGAGTTGAGTTGTCATGATTTTAACCAGATGGAATCCTCCAATGATTTAATGTTATTTGGAATGATGTAGCAAATCCTAGTGGAATGGTTTATTGACTGAATTTCAATTAATTTAATGTGACTGCTGGTTAGTTGCTCCCCAAATTGGGTTGAGTCAAAATTAGTATTCTGCCAAGTTTAGTATTTAGGTCTGAGTGGGGCCAATCGGTGGCCCCAAATTAGTAGAAGGATCACTGGCGACTAATAGCCAAGGATGATCCAATTGGTATCAGGAAGCGGAATCAGTGTTTGACGCCAACTGCCATTGTGGTCAGTTTTTGGATTTCTGATGGAAAGCTGATGTATTCGCTTCAAACGTTCACTGCCTGTACTGATTATCCAATGTCAGTGGATCCAACAATTGTGAGTTTGAGGCAGCCGAGGTTATTTCTGGTGCCTCATTTATCATCAAGATAAGATGAGAATAGATGTCAGCAAGATTCCAAGATATTCCGAGTCAAAGCGAGCAACTGAAGTGGTTTCTGGTGCAATTATACCAACTCAAAGGTTAAATAAAAATTTGACATTTATTTGGATTAATTAATATGGTTCACCGGTGACTTAAGGCTGATGATGAACCAAAAATAATTTGGACATTGGGAAGGATGGAGCGAGAGGGTCGACGCCAGGGAAGAGATAAAGTAGAAGAAGAAGTAAAAGAAGAAGAGAAGTGGTTGGCTGAAAGAACCAGTGGAAGAGCTGATAGGTCGGCAATGGGTGCAGTAGCCCTTTTGTAAATAGTATAAATACCTGGAGCTTCCATTTCAATAAATATCTCCCTTTGCCTATTCTACCTTTTGTTATAAGTTTATATTTATTTCAATGGTTGTAGTTTAGGTTAAAGGGGATCCCTAAATGGCATGGGTGACATGCCAAGGGGTTAGCCAGCGCTGCTAGCCCTGACGCCTAAGGCAAAATGGCAAGGGCTGACCAGTCTTCATACTGGTTAGCCTGCCAACTAGCAGAGCTCAAAATCGATTTTCTGACATGAGTGAGAAAATTGTTTTGTCACCAAATTTGAATGTACTAAGATTGTCCATCTCATTTGGCAAGGCGTTGAGCATGACTTTGAGGTCCAAGGGAAACTATATAGGCAGATTTTAGATCCTTTAGATGCATTTCTTATCTGATCTTATAGAGATGAAAAGGCAGTTAGGACATCTTGCTGTCAAGACCTGCCTGGATTGTCAGGATCTGTAATCAAGAAACCAGATGGCCCCTGGGCCGCGGGGACCTTTAGTCCCCTCAGGCCCCTCTGGCACTTCAACCCCAGAGGCACTTTATTCAAAAACTGATTATTGATAGCGACATTGTAGCTCCTAAAGAAGGGCTTAGATTTGGTCAAGAAAATGACCTCAAGAAAACTCTAAAGGTGATGCGTTCTGATGAAGCTGTTCATCAAGGTAGCCATAAACCCTATTATCCAAAATAGTAAGTTGACTCCAGACTTCATTTATTAGTTGTTAGTTTCCACATTAACAACTTGTTTATTAGTGAGAAATGAGGAGGCAGCGTTGTTAAAACAAATAGCTAATTAAAAGGCTTGGGTAAGTCCCAGTTGTGAAGCTACTTTGAGATGATACATTCATACTACTTGAGGGATATGGTGGATGGCTGGATGGAAAAAAACCATAGGCATTAAAAAAACTAGGGTCAGTTATCCTCAGGGCATTTGGCTGAGAGATACTAGTCCTGCATTGTAGAAGTTACAATAGTAGCTTGGGCTCACTGGAGTGGGCTCTCACATAGTATATTCCATTTACCAATTAGTGTATAATATCTTTATAATTGTAATGATGAGTTTAATGCTGATTTTTGTTAAAATAAGGTAAGGTAAACTCAAATCTGTCCCAAAATTCAAGCTTTCAGGCTGCAAGAAAGTCACCTTGTACTATAAAATGTTGATCCAGCAAGTTACACTCCAAGCCCAATCTTCAGGGCAGTTCTATTAACTGAAATTATTCTTCATTTTTTGTGATAGACAAATCTACTTGACAGCTTTGAGGCCCCGGTTTTGTGCACTAATATTTGTCAGCTTATCAGTATTCTACACTGTAATCTGAGGTTATAGGGAGCTTGTGCTGTAAATAACTTTCACTGTCAAAACGGTTAAAAAAGGATTATATATACTATATCCTTTATATATGACAAAAAATTTTAATATATATGATGGTTCAGTTTGCATCACCAGAAATATCTCATTAATTTCTTTATCAGGATCTTCCAAATCAATCTATATTGAACGCATGTAAAAGATAATTATGTTCTACTTCGTCAAAGCCCTCATGATCAAATTGATTGAAGACACCTTTTGCGAGGTGTAGTGATCAATAAAATTAAACTAGAATGCGTCTTTATGGGTTCCTGCGCATGGTAGGATTGCTATCAGATCCTTATGAACCATCTACTGTAGAAGATTCATGATGCAAATTAGATTGTTTGAAATCTGACTCGTTAATGCTCAACTTGGAAGCAAGAGTATTAACCATTTGCTACCTCAGACCCTGAAAACCACTTTTGTGATGCCGTACAGAAGTTACTTGATTCTTGCAATGGATGTAATAGGCCCATCACTCCAAAAAGATCTAATTAAGCTCCAGGGATCTTGATCTAATAAACTGATGTCCATTCTATGAACTGACACATATGTAAAAGAAAGGGCTCTATGAAAATTAATGCCCTTATGTTGTCCCAAAGTCCAAAGTTCATGTAGTTAATCAATCAGATGACAATGACTCTGGAAAAGAAGGGGTGAGTAATTAAAGAATACTTTACATCTTCTAATACTTAAAACATCACACCTAAAGAAAACCCAAAGAGCCACTAGCGTTAGGTAATTAAGTAAAAATGAGTCTTAGGACCCACCTCCCGCTTTTCATCAAGTAATTGATGCTAATGTTGTAGCTGTGACAACTCACTTGCAGAAGAACTTTAGTTTAACACACCACAGAAATTTTTATAATGCTTTATGTCAATAGAATAGAAAAGCTAGCTTTCATTCATATCTGAAAATGGCCCAAGTTGGATGGGGTCCAAGTGACCATAGGAATTGGAGTGTTGAGGTAACAAAGCCCTCAGTTATATGAAGATTTACTGTCTATTTAGGTCAAACTTACAACCCTAAGTCAAGTAACTAAAAACCTCTGATGCTTATTATTATAGTATATATTTCTTAAACATACAGTAAATAATTTAAAGGTAAGAGTTGTTGCAGATAAAGGGCACCTATCAATTTACAGTACACCAAACAATATTAAAACATCGCCTTGCACCTTTTATTGACCATTGTTACAATATGGAACCGCGAGGCCCACTTTCACTACATCTGAAGGAACTTAAAGTGCATTGAAGCAGCGCTTTCACTGGTAGTATCAGCTCCAGCCATCTTTTACATAATCATTTTTACAACCTTTTAATTGGGACCTCTTTTATAAGGATTTAGGGGGATTAAGGCGGCTTTAGGGAGAATATTTTAAAAATTAGTTTACACTTTTACACTTTATTATACCTAGAAGGACAACGGCCCTACGCCCTAGAATTAGGAGTTTATTAATCTCGCCCCTAAAGATGGCATAGTATTAATTAATCATAAAAAATCTATAATTGGATCAAAAGTTTTCCCTATTAGATTATATTCAAAGGGCACACCGCTTAGAGCTTACTATAGCCTGACCATTCCAATAAGCCATTAAACAATAATGGGGAATTTAATTTAGATAGACCACAGGATTATATGGCGAGATATACACCCAGTTTTGCTGATTAAACATGGTGTCAGGAAGTTGATATGACTGGATGATATGCTACCCATACTGGCGGATTGGAGGGGGATTTGAGATGAGTTTCAAGATTTACAGAAAAGGTATACAAATTATAATTGATCAAAATGATGACCACTTGGTGAATCGAGGGGAATTACGCTGAGATTCAATATAAATGAGAACTTATAGAAATGGAAAGATGAATAGAAGACTACCAAGCTGAGGATGCATCCAGTTTATGGAACTGAGATATAAAGAGTCACATGGAGGATTGGGGGAGGTCTTTTCCAGTGATTAAGTGGTTGGAGATAAGTATGCAATTTATATTAAATAATAAAGTTGAAATAAGGGGCAGTAGCTCCATATATAGTTTATTGAGTTTTATTAAAAAGTTGGCGATCTTCATATCATACAATTTGGTTGCTCAGTGGCTAATACCCTGTGCAAACTGACTTGGCGGAATCAAGCATATACGCAAGAATTAACAGTGGTGCTCATTATAGGGGGCCACTGGTCAACTGTAGTACTTCAACGCTAGAAAGCAATGACCAGCCCGCATTTGTTATGATAAAATTTGATCAGATTCTGCGCGCGTTATGCCAAAGAAGTATGGGAGGCAACTAACAACAAACTGGTATTATTTACTATAGCTGAACCGGGTAATGATGAGGTTATGATCAATTTACAATTAGGAAATGGCCCTGAGCTGATGACTGAGTAACAAGGATGCTCCACAATTGTGATCCCTCAGCAGCTGTGGGATATTATAAAGTGGTTGTTGCATGGGTATCAATTATACAAGGATGAGGCGGGGGAGTATGCCTTGAGTCTGTTTTATAACCAAAAAGACCAAGAAAATCACTACGCCCTGTACATGTCCTATCTGGATGCAACTATGATGAGATTGAATCTTCACCTTGGTGCTCACGGAATTGAGGAGTATCACATTACCTATGTGCAACTGTTGATTCGACAGCTACTGCACATGCTGGCTCGCCACAATATAGAGATTGGAGATGTAATGTAGTTCACTTGAGCACAGCAAAACAATACCTGCCTCCTGCTTGACTGCCTCAATTGCTCTTTTTGGAAGGGCAGGAGGCGCTGGTGCATATAGATAATCATGTTGGGTACATCCATTGACAATTAGACATTTTAGTATCACAGTTAAAACTAGAGTAACCCCGGTAATAGTAGAACTGTTGAATTGACATGGCCTATCAGCGGAATGGATTCAGGATGTAACCACGCTGGGAAGCAATACTGAGTGCTTCATGATGGATCTAGCAGAATGGGCGAAAGCGCTCAAAGCCATAATTGCTCGGCTTAGGGAAAAATTAACACTGATGGAACAACAATTTGCAGATCAAGTCAGTTCCATCTCAGCTGAATTAACCCAACTTCGCATCAAATGGAGAAGTCAGCAAATGACAAATAACGCGCTTATCCTTTAAACAACGCCCCAAAATATGCCCAG
Source organism: Massospora cicadina (assembly GCA_022478985.1). Lineage (NCBI taxonomy): Eukaryota > Fungi > Entomophthoromycota > Entomophthoromycetes > Entomophthorales > Entomophthoraceae > Massospora > Massospora cicadina. Next base: position 70,727 of record JAKSZP010004326.1, on the reverse strand, counting down.
CTAGTCTATTGGGTTACCCAACTGGAAATTGTTATCCAGGCGGAGCACAGTTGAGCTTTTCCTCTTTCAATAAGTGAGATAATGGAGTATGCGGACATGCAAGGATGGCTTGATACCCTTCAATGGGTCAACAAGGAATTGGTATGGGAACAAGCCGCCCTCCTTAACCAAATAAACAACGCTAATCATCAAGTGGGTAACGCTAGCTGGCAGCATGCACAAATGCAGAATATAATTGAAGAAGTCCTCTTGTGACTACAATCAGTGGAGCAACAACTGAACGTTGAGTGAGAATTCCAAAGGAGTTGCAACGTCAATACAAGACACTGCAACGGGAATTCCAGGATGGACAGTGTAGATGCTATATGGTCAAAACGGAGCAGTTAATCAACAAACATTTTGTGGAGCACGCTGGAGCCAGGGGAAGTGGTGCAGTTAGTGGTGATTCAGGGGAAGAATGCTATGGATCAGCTAACAAATATCTCCACAGGCGGTGCAATGGACCCCTCGCATGACACTACTTCTTCAGAGTCCATTTTGATGAATCTGAGTCCATCCGACCAGCTGTATGATAGTTCACTAGGGGGTGGTTCCCTTAGTCACTCAGTAACGAATTTGCCTGCTTCTTGCAGAAGAAGCCTGGAGCATGGAGGGGCTGTTCAGATTGAGAAACTTCCTCCCTTTAGTCATGATGGAAATCTACATGGTTACTTCAAGCAATTTTAAATTTGCCGTGGAATGAGCTTCTGATTGGCAGAAAGCAAAACTGTTGCTGTCTGAATTAGATGTGGAAAGCGCTGATAAAGTTACCTGCTACCTTCCAAACAGTTTGGTATCCCATGAAGAAGTTAAAACGATTGTTCTTCAGCTGTTCAGGGGCGTAACCAAGATGACCCAATAAAAGGCTGACTTGCTGACTGTACAGTTTCACCAAAATGAGACCCTGTTAGAATTTGCATAATGTTTCTCAGCAGAAGCACATGTACTACTCGGAGCTGACATATTATCCACCAAGGATGTTGGTATAGTGATGACGGAGGCCATCAAACCATATTAGGAACTATATAATGCTATGTCTCACATTTTGGATGGAGATGCAGGCCTTATTCAAATTGTGAATACCTTACATTGACTCTCCGCCACGATCAGCATCCCTAATGTAGCCCAAAAAATCTCTGCTGTCTCCGCACCAAACTCATCAGGATATGGGCCGCAGCGACCAAACTATCAACCGCTAGAACATATTTGTCCCTCATACAGATCAGCGGACCCTTTTCAGCCTATGTATGCTCTGACAGTTCATCCATGACCCTGGAACCATACTTTAATTTCTAAACTGGCCCTTCCGCTGCAAGCTATATACCTGAACCTTTTATGAATACCTGCTTCTAATGCAGATGAAGAGGGCATTATGTGGGTAATTGCCCTAACAACCCATAAGTGTATGCAATGCCAACTGAGAAAATCGAGCAGGGAAAGATTGAGTGGTGTAGAGATGGGACGCTCTACCTCCGCTAAGTCTAATTAAATTGTCCCTAAGGATTTCCATGCATCTCTTTGAGTAGCATTCAGAACTCAATCAGATGATTTATTATACCAACAGCTTCTATCAGATATCCCCTTTTCTGTTTCTGAGAGTAGGAATTCTCCACCAAGCTTGGAGTTCCACCAGGATGAGCAGAAACCATAAACGTGGCAAATTCTGGAACAGATTGCACAAGCAATGTGGATTCCTTGATGGATGTTGCCTCTTTAGTAAGGGTTGACATGGCCATTCTGGTGGAAAAAATTGCTAGTGAGTATCCTCAGGTCAGCAAGGGCATTTCCTCTTTTTTGAGTAACACAAAATCCTTGGACGTACATGTAATAAACACTGATGGTTCTTCTCAGAATGCACTTACTACAACATTTTCGTTCAAAACACAAAAATCCGCGCTATTATAGACATGGGAGCCCCTATGAACATAGTCTCTACCAGGTTGGTGGCTAAGCTTCTGTTAAAACTGGATGTAGATTATCAAGTAGTATATGAGACTGTGGGATGCACAGAACTGTGTCAGAAGAAGCATATAGTGCGTTGCCTTTAAGATTTGGGTCAGTTTGTGCTTCTATTCAAGCAGTGGTTATGCCAAATAACAACTATGACATGTTGAATTGGCGCAGCTTTTATGAGGAAATATGGTGTTGTGATAAATATGGCGGAGGAAACGCTTAATCTTTTAGGACAACAGATTCCTTTTTATTTTACCTCATGTGGAATTCCAACGGATCCATTACGCTCTAGTCAAATTAATCCAGCATACAGCGATGGAGTGATTTCTGTTCATTATTGATGAATGAAGTGGTGAACCAGGGCCCTCCCCAACCAGATTTATGAGCACAAAGGGATTCCGCTTTGGGCAGCGAGTGCTTTGAGCCTACCATCTGGACACCAGTGTATAGTAGGGACTGAGCTCGAGATTGATGTCCCTAAAGGGCTTTATGGGGAAATTATAGCGCCTCACCAGCATAATCGGCTTTAACAATATGTGGCTCCAGGTCTACTGCTCCCTGGGAATGGGGAGGCGAGAGTGTTGCTAGAGAATTTACAGAAGGAGACAATAATGATCCAGCGGCACCAAGTAGTGGATTAATTACACCTAGCTCCTATAGAGGAAGTTTGCCATATTAATGATTTCAGCTTGTGGGAGGATCTCAGACTACCGACACTCTCATTGTTCGGCGTATTGACTGTGGTTCCACGGGAAGCGCTTACTGGATTATTGGTGGAACAGCAAGATAAGGATATGGCGTTATTTGAAAATTATCAAGATATTTTTGCACACGATGATCATGATTTGGGGTGCACTCAAGGGGTGATACATCGTATAGATACAGGGGATCACTCTCCCATTCAATCGCAACCTATTAGATGATTAAAAGTGGTGGAAGAGGTTGTCTCTGATGAGGTGGATAAACTTATCATGTAATGGATGTTAGAGCTGTCAAACAGCCCATGGGCATCACCTGTGCTTATTATAAAGAAAAAAATGATCGAATCAAGTGGTTATTGACTACTGCAAACTCAATAATGTAACAAAAAAGGATTCTACCCTCTTCTGCGGATTGATGATGCGTTGGACCAAAAGGGAGGGGCGAATTATTTTTCTGCCATGGATCTGATCTTGGGGTAATGGAAGATCAATTTGCCATCAGCGGAGAGGGAGAAATGCACTATCATCACTTCAAGAGGGTTATCCAGCCAACTCTCATGCCACAAGGGTTGTGCAACGCTCAGCTATGTTCCAGCATGCCATGGATAAGATTTTAGGTAATTTAAAGCTGTCCTGCGTCTTAGTGTACCTCAATGATATCAATGTGTTCTCATAGATGTTTACAGAGCACCTCGCTCACTTGGAACAAGTGCTCCATCGCCTTGCTACCGCTAAGATCAAAATTAAGCCTTGGAAGTGTCATTTCTATAAAGAACAATTAGAATACCTTGGTTTTTTTGGATTCAAATGGGCTTAAACTGCAGCCAGCTAAGGTGGAAGCGATAAGCAAGATGACTCTCCCAGGTAATAAGCGGGACGTTCAAGTATTTTTGGGGATGGTCAGGTACTACTGACAGTTCATTTCTTAATTTCTTCTGCATTGGGGCCCTGCTTTTGAGTTGTTAAAGAAAAATGCTTCTTTCAATTGGACGGAACGATGCCAGAACACTTTCAGTGTGTTGCAAACTGCGTTAGCAAGCGCCCCATTCTTCAATATCCCAACTTTGACAAACAGTTCATAGTGCAAATGGACGCATACCTCACCGCTATAGGGGCAGTATCATCCCAGAAGGATGACAAAGGCGTGGAGCATCCTGTTGCATTCTGTAGTTGGAGCTTAAACTGTCACAAATGAAACTACACTGTGACCGAGCAGGAGTGTTTAGTGGTGATCTACGCTTACAAACAGTTTTGGGTATATCTACATGGGGTAAGATTCCAAGTAGTGATGGATCACGCTTCCTTGCGCTGGCTACAGAATCTGCGTGAACCAGAAGGAGCGGCTTTCACGTTGGGCTCTGAAGCTCCAAGCGTATGATTTGGAGATTATACAGCGTCCAGGAGCAAAACATCAAAATGTGGATTGTCTTTCTCAGCTGCCAACAGTTGCTATCATGGCAGATTTATCTGACATAATGTATGAGAAGATGGTGGCAAACAAATACCAGGATGAGCCGCCGCAGGTGATCAAGGTATTAGATGGACTCAGGGAGGATACTTTCCTATGTGGGGAAGAACTATATAAGCAGATTGGAGACTTGACGCTAAGTTTCCCTAAACCTTTGGCTAGATCCACAATTATTATGGATGCTCATCGGGCTGTGGGTCATGGAGGATTGCAGAAAATGTTGGAGTTTTTGTGACCCTGCTACTACTGGGAGAGCATGCATTATGATGTATTGGAAATAGTTAGTTGTTGCCATCAGTGTCAAGTGGAAAAGCCTTTCCACAAGACAATCACATACCAGCTGGTTAAACCTTGGTTCGCCTGGCACACCATTTCCATTGATGTAGTGGGACCTCTGCCAACTAGCACTAATTGATCCAAGTATATAATCGTCCCCGTCAATCATTTGACCCAATGGGTGGAGGCCAGGGCCATTAACAACTTGGGCGCGTTCACCACTGCCAAGTTTATTATGGAGTGTGTTATACAGCAGCACGGCTGCCCACAGTTTATTCTAACAGATAACAGAACCAATTTAACTTCGCATATCCTACCAAAGTTGAACGAGTTGATGGAGATCCGCAGGTTTTAAACCCCCTATCATCTGGAATCAAATGGAATGGTGGAGCGGGTCAACAGAACCCTAGTGAACATACTTATAATTTGGTAAAGGATCAACCCTCGGAATGGAGTGCCCTTCTGCCTACAGCTGTGTTCACATATAATATCAGCTTCCATTCATCCACTGGTAAGAGCCCATTCCAACTGCTGTATGGTCGACATCCAGCTCTGCTCGCCTTGCTTTATTCGTGTGTAGAGGACACTGGTGGTGTGGAACCTCAGTAATATTTCAAGACTCTTATAGATACTTTGATCAAGCTGCAAATGGAAGCCTACTCAACCAGTTTGGCCAAGAAGATTCGCGATCAGGCAGCTAATCATAAGAGATGGAGCAGACTTCCACTCTTTGCTGTAGGGGACCATATTTTATTCCATGACCAGCATGGATTTGGGCGGAAAAACAAGCATTCTAACATCTGGGCCAGGCCGTTCAAGATAATTGAGAAGACTGGCATGGATATCTACACTATCAAGGAACCTGCAGGGAAACAGATTATCAACTGAGTTCACGTGAATTTCCTCCAAGCATATTAACAGTAGGAGCTATTGTCCAGGTAAAGGGAGGGTAATGTCAGGAAGTTAATATAACTGGATGATATGCTACCCATAATGGTGGATCAGAGGGGGAATTAAGATGAGTCTTGAGATTTATGGAAAAGGTATATGAATTATAATTAATCAAAATGATGACCACTTGGTGAATCGAGGGGAATTACGCTGAGATTCAATATAAATGAGAACTTATAGAAATGGAAAGATGAATAGAAGACTACCAAGCTGAGGATGCATCCAGTTTATGGAACTGAGATATAAAGAGTCACATGGAGGATTGGGGGGAGGTCTTTTCCAGTGATTAAGTGGTTGCAGATAAGTATGCAATTTATATTAAATAATAAAGTTGAAATAAGGGGCAATAGCTCCATATATAGTTTATTGAGTTTTATTAAAAAGTCAGCGATCTTCATATCGTCAGATTTGGTTGCTCAGTGGATAATACCCTGTGCAAACCAACTTGGTGAAATCAAGCCTATACGCCAAGGATTAACACTCAGCACCAGTTGTCACACCTGATATCATCCTTCCTAACCATGACAAAACCCAAGTTTTGTTAGATAACCTATATTCCTACCCCTTCAGATTAAATTACATCAAATTGTTGCTTATGTGCATAATACTAGTAAAAGAAGTTCAAAACACCCATGATTGTGGCAATCTGGAGAAATTTGGGTTTGATGATAAGTAAAGCCAATCAGTTTGTTCATTGATACTTTTCAAAAAAAATTCTCTGGTCTTACAGAGGATCAAAAATATAAAGCTTTAGCTTTATTTAGGAATTCCAAGATGATGTTTGTCAAGGATATTATTAATCTGCGGGGTGCGCAAAATGTACTACGCTATATTGTTACCATAAATCATACTCCCACTAGACTACATGATATTAGGAAATACAAAGTGGCTGATGAAGTGTTCATTTGGATTTTATGTAAATAATGCAACTGTTGGAAAAACACTACCCTCAAAGAGTACTTGTGCCTCCCCCAGTTCCAACAATTGTAAATAAGAACTGCTTTAATTATGTGGTGATCAATTAGCAAAAGTTTGATAGTATCATAAAAAATGTTCTTGCCCTTTGCCATGCAAAGATGTGTGCTAGACTTTTTAGCGTGATTCACAATATTTTTTGGCCATGGATTTAGGTTTGACCTATTTAATATTGAGTTTTAACTCTGAGCATGTACATGTGCCATGATTATGGCTAAAGGTTTTATCAGCCCACTCAGATGCCTCAATGATAGTGAAACGCTCCTTCAATTTACTGCGCCATCATGTATGATAATTTAGGTGATAAAGTATCTCTTGTACGTTAGTTTGTATGGATAATAGATCTGTATATAAGAACGTTTAATGAGCAATTACAGCATCTGTAGAAGTCTTCCGCTGTCTTGTTAAGAGTGCTTTGAAAATCAAGCTCTGCAAATGCAACTTCTTTCAATAAAAATGCGAGTTTCTGCATTTTGGTATTAGTAAGCAGGGCTTATGGACCCATCCAGCTAAGTTTGAGAGTATTGAAAAGATGACGCAGCCAGGTAGCACGTGAGACATTCAGGGTTTTCTTGAAATGATTGCCCTACTGCTGGTCCATTGAGAGTTTCAGTAAGCTTGGTAAGCCTTTGTTTCATTTGTTATGATATGTTATACACTTTTATTTGATGAGTATTTGTCTTTTGACCTTTGACAAGTTGAGGCTTTGCTTCACTAAAGCGCCAATACTCAAGTACTCTGACTCTAATAAACTACTCATTGTGCAAATGGACGCTTCTTTCACTACCATAAGGGTACTGCTATTGCAATCTAACAATGAAGGGATTGAGCACCTAACGGCTTAACATAGCTGATTACAAATCTTCAAAAAATGAAACTACATGTTAACTGAGAAATAGTACATGGCTAATATCTATTCTTGTAAGCAGTTTTAGGAATAATTCTATGGGGTGAACTTTTATAGTAGTAACTGATTCAGCTTCCCTTAACTAGTTACAATATAAAGATCCAGAAGGGCGACTGGCCATATGGTCTTTGAAACTACAAGCTTATGATTTTAAAATTTAAAAGCACTCCAGCGTGAAGCAAAGAAAAGCAATGAACTCTCTCATCTGCCTATTGTGGCCTTAGTGGCTAATATGGCTAATGATCTTTTTGACAAAATGGTAATGCAACTATATGGAAAAGAACCTAAGAAATTTTATGCACACCAGAGAACTTTATAAAGGTTTCTCTCTCTAAATCTGGGAATATATACAAAATTTATAAGCCTATCACAAAAGCTTTGTTTCCTAGGCAAACATAGAAGTCATATTTGATTATGCATCTCACAAGGCGATCTGGGATGTACGTTATAAGAAGACACTTGAGCAGATAGAACAACATTACTGAAAATTGATTCCATTTAATAATCATGAGACTATTGACTGTTGTCAGGAATGTCAAGACAAATCTCTTTACTGGAAAACCTTCTCTTACCAATTTGTTTAACCTAATTCTGCCTGGCACACCATCACTATTGACGTTGTAGGCCCTTGACCCAATAGTTGTGGGATTTTTAAATACATCATTATGGTCATTGAGCACCTCACAAAGTGCGTGGAGGCCAAAGAGGTCAAGAACTTAGGCGCAGCAACCACTTCATAGTTTTCTTAAAAATATATAATGTCGGCATGGTTGCCCATAGTTCATTTTAAAGGATAACGGGACAAAATTCACGCCTAATATAATTCCTGAGATGAACGACTTGAAGGGTAATTGAGGGGTTTGTCAACACTTTATCACCAAGAGACCCATGGCACCATGGAAAAGTAAATGGAACCCTTGTCAGTATTATTCAAAAACTGATTATAATAAAAACTATAGCTGTAGTTCTTTTCTGCCAGCAACTGTGTTTGCCAATAAATTTTCATTTCTTGATGAAGTGGTCACCTTTTTTATCTATTATATGGAAAACACCCTGTGTTAATCCCCAAATTATACTTGTGCATCCACAAGAAAAATATTAGTTTACTTGCTACTTAGAGAAACTCATGCAAACTTTTATGTAGTTTAAGACTTAAACCCACTTTGATGCGATGGCTAGGAAAGTTATAACAAGGAATTAAGACAAAGAGGCCCAATGGACCCTAACAACTTTACTGTTGAGTAAGTCCTATACTTGATAACCTTAAGTTTCGCCAAATAAAAAAATTATATCACATATGAAAAAGGCCTTTCATATCATATTAAAAACGTCCATTGACACTTGCACTCTGTAAGTTCTCATCAAGGATACATTATTTATTAAGTGCATAATAAGCTTATTAGAATTAAATCAGCAGAACATCAGATTTATGGCCCTGGTGTCTTAGTGAACCAATGTACCCCCATTAATTTTTGTTCCCCAATGTTTGGTTATTTGAATGGATATGGTGCAATTTGTCTGCCAACAAACTAGACTTTTTATTTAATCATTTAATTCTTATATATAAATATATTATATAGTGTCCAACCAGTCTGGTCATTACACCATCAGTGATCTAAACACAATTTGCTATAAGACACTCTATTATGTTGCATTTCTGACAAAACTGTATCATATGTTAAGTCATAAACCATTATCAGTGAGATAACTATCATTATAATATTGTTCCCACAATATCCCACCAGTGATGCCCCTATTCATTAATTTATCTTGATCTATCTCTTCCTCATGGCCCATAAATTAAATCACTCTATCTATATTATATCACTTGTCCCTATGTCATCATAAAACTGTTGCTATAAGCTTTTTAATATTCAATCTTAGTTTATTGCAGTGCCTCGTCACTATTAGTTTAAGTATCATTAGCTGAAATTACCTTGAGCTGTAGGCTCTAATTTTAATGTTTCTGCCGAATATATCTTCAAACGACCTAATATCCTAAGTTCAGTAAGAAACCCAATAGTTGGTTTCACTGGGAATTTATGTTTATTGATATAGCAAATAATGGAAGAGTTTCAATTAGAGGGGGATTGGTTATTTTGATTAGGTTGCTAATAGCACCACAGGAAGAACATTTTTAGCAAGCCTTAACACTACCGTCAGAACTAGGATTCTATAAAGTACTTTATTTTTACCATAGGTAAAAGTAATGATGAAACCAATCTACTTGTTTTACGTTTGTATTCCAGGTTGCTGTACTCAAACAATATACTTGATGTTTGATGCATACTTACCTGTGCTGAACTCTGACGCCTTATCTCCAAGTTTAATTAAACAAAAAACTAATTAGAAAGTCGAGATTTATTCCTTAAATTAGGTCTACTATTGGAAACATCAACTTAGCAAGAATCGGAGATTGTATATAGTGGATAATTTTTAAATTTTATTGTGGGGAAGGCCGACCATGGGACGGACACTTCTGAATATAACTCAGGACAGATAAACTTAGTACCGGGGGAGGCACCCCAGAGAAGAGATGCTATCTCTTGTTACCAGCGGGAACGCCACTTATGGGGAGGGGGAGGGAACGTGTGAAGGGGCCGTAGCCACTATGGAGCACATGTGGAGGAAGGGGTCTGATTTGATGAACCAGACTGGGAACCAGGAGGAGACCAGCTGTCAGTGATACGGTGGGAGGTATCCAAACATCCACACTTGAAAGTGGTCCACCAAATGAGACCGGAATCTGTGGACAGTTTCTGGGAGGGTGGGGGTGGAGCCTGCGATGGCATCTAAGACAATCGTGTGGATGGCCCACATGGCGATTGCAACCACCAGAAGACGGAGGGAGGTGGAAGGGAGGAGGCCATTGATAGAGCAAACATATCTCTTGACAGACTGAAGGGATGCGTTTGATCCTGGCCCAGCAGACGTTGAACTTTGCGCCATATCACTTTAGAGGTGGGGCACTTCTCCAGGCGGTGGAACAGCGTTTCATACTGGCCGCACACGACACAGGATGAGTGTAAAACGTTAGAGTGCTCAGCTGTATGATACACCTGCCTCAGGCAGCGCCACACATGGGAGTGGACTTGAGGCTGCAACAGAGGGTGATATATATATTTCCAGATTGTTTTTTGGGTCTCAATGGAATAAGGGATATCCATCATGTCTAGGTAGTCCACCTGGATAGGACATGGGGCCAAATGGGGATCACGCCATCATGGATGGGTAGCCCCTGTACCTCTTGTGTGAACTGAGGAGAGGGGCGGCCTCTTTGGGTTGTATGTCCACTAATACGAATTCTCCACTCTGCGCTCTGCATGGAGAATAGGATTCGTTTGTATTGGGTTTTTGTCCCGTGAGGACCTGTGACCGATGTGTGTGATGCGAGGTATTTCATCAGGGAGTGGGGATTTGATGGATTGTTGAGAACCAAGGCTCGGGAGAAGTTGGAGTGGGCTGCGCGGGACCAGTGTTGGGATGGGAGTGTAGGAGCGGTGATGGCCGCGATCCAGGTGCCCAGGATCTTGGCAGCATGGGCTTTGAAGTCAAGCAGGCCCATGCCACCATGATGATGAGGGCCAAACATGACCTCTAGCCACACTGGTGGAGGGCGGCCTGACCAAAGCCATCCTTGCAGCAAGGCATACAAGGATTTGGAGAAGCTTGGGGAGAAGGGGATGGCGTGGGCTCCGAACCAGACTTTGGATAGGAGCATAGAGTTGGCTAAAACAACCCTGCCTTTAAGGGAAGTAGGGTGGGCTTTGAGAGAGGCGATTCGCTTCGTCACGTTGTCCAGAATATGGCACTCCATTACTGCTGACGCGTATCTGCCTGCCTCCATCCACACGCCCAGGTGGCGCACTGGTCCTATGGTAGGACTTGGCACGAAGGGGAGCACCAGTGGAGCAGTGTGTGTTGAGTTAATAAGGCGTGGACGTGGGCGAGCAGATGGGCTGGGTTGGGAACTAGTTGCTGGGGCCCAGCAGTTCTGAAACTGACCAAGGAGGATGATTTTGGTTTTGGAGGCGTTCAATGCCACATTGCTTACCTGGGAATATTCCTGGATGAGATCTTCAAGCGCGCGTGCATCTTGATTATTAGACACCCCAACCACACAATCATTTGCAAATGCCAATATCTTGACTGGGGCTTGGCCTGGCACATGGACCCCAGTGAGTTGGGCATTCACATTTCGCAGTAGTGGGTCAAGGCTGAAGTTGTATAAGAGTGGGCTGAGGGGGTCCCCTTGTCGCAAGCCCCTTTGAGGGCGGACTACTTCTATTAGGAAGCCAGGGCCACGCACTGCCATTGTTGCAGATTCTGTGAGCAGCATCACCCAGTTGATGAAGCGAGGGGGTAGGCGGAATTGATGGAGGCAGGCCCTTAGGTATTCCCAGTTTACTCTATCATAGGCCTTTTGTTGGTCCAGGAATACAAGTGCCCCAGAGGCTGTGGACTGACATGCATTAGCCACAGAGTGCACGTTATCCCAAATCGACCTTCTGGGGATGAAACCGAATTGTTCTGGGGAGATGGTGGCAGATGTTACAGTCCTTAATTGGTTAGCCATAATTTTTGTTAAAATTTTGGTGTCTGTGTTTGTTAGAGAAATGGGGCGCCAGTTGGCTAAGTCAAGCTTATCCCCTTTCTTGAAGAGTGTGACAGTAAAGGCCTCATGTCCTCCTGGTAGGAGGCGCATTTCCAACAGGCTTTGGTTAAATGAAGCAAGCAGAAGTGGGGATATATATTTGAAATATTTTTTGTAGAACTCATATGGAATGCCATCTGGGCCTGGGCATTTTTGGTTTGGTGCACCGCGAATGGCTGTCCATAATTCATTTGGAGTAATTAAATTCATTATTTCCAGGTATCAGAAAATGGTGCAGATATGAGCTTGGTCGAGAAATTCTGCCACTTTGGCCAGCTGAATTGGTTCAGCTTGGTACAACTCAGAGTAATATTTTTGCATTTCAATTGCCACTTCAGCCAGTGTATCTGCAATAGAATTATCTGATCTTTGCACCTGTGTGCAGGCCACACTCTGGCGTGGTGCAAATTTTTTTTTAAAGAAATATGCGGTGCACTTGTCGCCTTTTGTGATGCATGTGGCCCTGTATTGAACACAAACCCGATGTTTGTGTTGCCTTTTGAGTGCGTTGAGGTGGACGGCTGCCTCCACCCACTTCCGGCCCCATGCAGGGCTGTATCCTGTAGCTGGAATGTTGGACTCCAAGTGTGCCAGTTCTGCCAGAGTGCGCGAGATAACCACTGATGTGGCTCGTGAGCATCTGGAGGAGAGATGGCGAGAGTGGCGGATGGTGTCCTCTTTGAAAGTTGCCCATGTGGAAATGGGGTCCACACAAAATGGTGCAACAAACTTTTTTGCCAAAGTTGCCTCTTCCACCCACGTGGGAAATCCTGGTGATGCGAGCTTGGGGGGGCATATTTTGCACCAATGTGGGGCCTTAGCAACTGTGACAGGTAGGTGGTAGGTTATTGAGACCAGTCGGTGGTCAGAGAATTCCATTTTCGTTGTTTTGAAGTGGGAGATGTGGTGTTGGAATTTTGCCAGTGTTAGAATAAGGTCGATGCGGGTCATGGACCTTAATTGGCCATTGTGGATGTGGGGAAGCATCATGTTTTCAAGCAGCAGGGCATGTCATGGCAGCGCATCCATTAACCCAAGGGTGGCCTTTAGAACGCGTAGTTCTACGTGACCCTGTGGGGCGTGGGGTGAGGGAGGCCACCGGTCTGTTGGTGAGGTTAGCCAACAGTTTATGTCACCAACTAGGAAAGAATCAGGGGGTAGTGGGAGGGATTTGACCAATGAGAAAAATTCCTGACACTCATATGCACCATTTGGGGCATAGATGTTGATGATTGCATGTGCTACGTTGGCCCATGAGAAGGTGATGATGAGCACTCGGCCATTTTGGAATGTTTCTGAGGATACAAATTTGAAAAAATTATTTTTCTGAATTAGCACCCCACAGTGCTTCGACCAAAAGGATAGGGATGGGAGGAGCATTGTTTTCTAAGTTTCCTCAGAACCTCGTGGACAATGGGACTCCTGGATGGCCAGGATATCCACGGGTAAATTGTGTTGTAAAAAACTCAGTTTCCTAGCCTGGGATGGGGAGGCCTTGAGTCCTGCGATATTCAATGTCCCTAAAGTGAAGGTTTCCCCCATCGCACCTTAGGTGTGAGGGGGTGGGCCCCTGGGCCCACCAGCCTCTTCAAGGTCCCCACAGGCTTTCACAGCAGCGTGGGTGTTAGCAGCAATGCTATTGGAGTTTTTGTTGATTTTTGCAGAAAGAGTTGCATTGGCTTTGGCCTTCGCTTTTTGTTTTCCCGACGTTGGACAAATTTTTTGTGGTGCAGATGAGTTTAATGCACTGTTGAGCGGGTCAAAATTTTTTTTCAGTTGGGATAGGTCCCAAGTCAGTTTCGACCAGAGCTTGGGTGCAACGATTGGGTGAGATCAAGTCTCCTATCAGATCCTCAGATTGAGTGGCCCGCTTGGCATGGGCTTCCCAATCTGATTGGTTGATGGATTCCCAAGTTGCTTCCACCACGAAGGTTTCCATGTCCTCCTGGCATTGTGAGTGTGGGATAGTGGTGGTGGCCTTGGCCATTTCCTTGGCCGTGGCCCTATGGGCCTGCTTGGCCTTCTTCCATTCTTGCGGGGAGATAGGCTTTACCAATAGGTAGCAGCCTTGTGCTCCCCACAGGAAAGCCTCCTTGGTACTTGCGGTTGGTTCATAGTGCGCCTCTCCGTTGGCCATGGCTGCTGAGGGGTGCTCTTGGAATGTGACGCCCTCCTTGATAGGGCATGCGTGCGCCTTATGGCCGAACGCATCACAGTGGGTGCAAATGGGGGGCGCGCTGTCCACAGTCACCCAGAATGGGTGGGTGGTATGCCCTGCGATATCAATAAAAGTGGAGTGCGGGATCTGGGTTAGGTCCTTCGCGATCTCCTCAGTTGGGGTCAGAACTGCGATGGCTTTGCCAGTGCACAGGTGTGGCATCAGCGTGAAGCATTGCACTTTGAAAGATTGTATTTCGCCATATATGGCGATACCATCTTTCAGGTGTTGTTCCAAAATGTCACGTTTTACCATAGTAGGCAAAAAGTCAAATATGAGGGAAATTTGGTTTGATTTTGTCCATCTGGTGCGTTTGGTTTCAATGACCTGTTGCCCTTCAGGGAGGTCAACCACTATGTGCACCGCTGCAGCCTTGTCTGCTGCTTTTTTGCTTTTGAAACCTAGGTCCAGCCAACCACATGACATAGAGTGAGGTGCAACGTACACCGCGGTCAGGAAAATTTTGTGTACATCTTCACAAAATTTTTCCCATAAGGCCATTTTTTGGATGTCCAGATACACGCGGACTCCAAATTCCACTGACAAAAGTGGTTGGGAGTGTGGCGTGTTGATGTACTGGTTGCATCATGCTTGCCATGCGAGTATCTCTGGGGAAATCATGACCGCCAGTATTTTAAGATTTTTGTCTATTATGCTGGATTCTCTGGGGCGTTTTTGAACGTTGGAGGCTGCGGGCCTTCCACCTGCTCCTCTTACCTTGCTTGCTCAACTGCTCCCTGACATGGGTGCAGACTAATTTCCTTTGTGAGATTATCAAACTAGATTCAGTCTTGAATTGAATAGGTTGCAAAAGTGATTGCAACAAGAAAAAAAGTTGTATATAGTGGTCAATAGTTATTACTAACATATAAATAGTTTCGTCATATAGGTAAGTCTTTAATTATACTTTTATATAGTTTTCTATCTAATATGGTATATAGTAATTCTAAAATAATTACTTTCTTATGTGTCAAGAAATTATCCGTTGAAACCCCACCCTGCTGCCATCCACCATGGCCTGCCAGCTAAAGCGGGTGCCAGAAAAAAGTTTCCCCAAAGCTTCCTCCCCTTCTGATATGGCTTCCTAGGCTGTTAGCTGAGGTGTCATAAAAGGACTTTTTATTCTAATAATCCCTTTATTTGGGCTATTAGCACATAAAGATGCGTGGCGGCTCCCTCTTTTGGGTTGGGCACCACTAGTGCTAAAAAATAAATTATCCATTGAGGCTTCTTAAATTGTGAGGTATCTAAAAGCTATATGCCTCTGGTCTTAGGCACTCTATTAGTGATTTAACATAGTATATTAGTAAGATCTTTAAGTCTAGTCTCCTAAAGCATTTCTCAATTGAACTCTGACTATGCTTCCCGAGTTTTCTGAGACTCTGAGTCTTTGAATTTTTATCAACACTCATTATAGCTCTTTTATAATTTACCTCCTGGGTAATTCTTGGACTATAAATCTTTCTTCTCCAAGATTATCCCAACTGAATACTTGACACATAACCTTTTACGTATCCATAACCTTTTATAGTTAGATTTTTAGAAAAAATTAGTAAATTTTTTTATAGTTTTAAGGTTTTTATCCAGATCATGTAATGAATGGGTTCACTACGGCATGCCACAAATGCATTGGGCAGTATTAGCCATGTAAGTGACTACATAATGGAAAGGCCAGCTGACACCAATCCATGAATATGTACGCTATATCTGGAGCTCTCAAAACAATCTCAGACAACAGTTAAAGCGATGGTACATGCTTTTTTAGTACTAGTGGTGCCCAAAACCAAAATGGGGAGCTGCCACGCATCTTTATTTGCAATTGAGCCAAACAAAGGGATTATCATAAATAAAAAACTCCCAATATAGCCTCACAGCTAACAGCCTAGGAAGCCATATCAGATGGTGAGGAAGCTTTGGGGAAAGTTTTGTTTGGCGCCCGCTTTAGCTGGTGGACCATGGCAGACAACATTGGGGTGGGAGCATCAGCAACATGGGGCATAAGGAGGTATAGTTGTGGGTTTTCTTCATTTATGAGGCCAGTGGTGTCCATCGCCTCAACGTATTGAGTAAGTTGATGCTCAGCAAAAGTGATATGAGCTGGTACAGAAGTGAAAGACTTGATGCGCTGGCAGGTTTGAGGATAATAAGTGAAGGTTTATGCTAACAGCATTATTTGACTCCAGGACAAAGTCAAAAAAAGAGGCTAATTCCTGAACCAGCTATATCTGAACTGATGCTTCAGAGCTAATATCCCTGAAATAAAATAAAAAAGTATATATTCTGAGATATGTGCCAGGATTCCTGCCCAAATCAAAGATTTTTATGAGTCAGATGATGGGAAAAGAACCCAATCTGATAAAATAGCTGAAACCACTATTGGGGATAATACCTGATAATTTTTAAGCCCTCTTAATATCAGGGACAATCCCAACTAATTTTGAGCCCTATTGATATCAGGGAAAATTCCCAACTAATGTGGTCTAATAATACTTGCCTGAAACCCCTTAATATCAAGGGTTCAAACATGATCTTTGCAGTGATTGAATCTCATTGGAAAAAATTACCATACTGCTGCAGAATTTCCAATTGGTAAATAAGTTTTGATCTTAGCTTGGAACGCTTGGGGATTTACAAAGTAAAACTCCCTGATCTCCCATATTTTTTTTTCTAAGAAAATATACTTTACACTATTTTCGTTATTTAAGTTGAATTGGCCTACTCTATTTATTAAGAGAGAAATTAATAGTTAAGATTTACAACACCAAGCACTTTAACCCAAGGAAAGAAATTCCAGCCAAGGAAAGAAAAAGTGCATAACTCCAGCACCTAGGAACTTCAGGTTTCTTGGCCTCATAAATTAAATGGGAAAAATGGTCTAAATCCCCTTAGTCCCAACAAAACTGGTTCTCCATTCAAGGTAAACCTTGAGTTCATGGTACAACTAATACCACAATGAGCTATAACAATTTGGGAGGAGTGGTACATAGTGAGGTGGTTCCTGCTTCACTAATGGTCAGGTTTTGATTGACACAGGTTTGAAACCAGAACATATTAAAAAAACTTGGCGTGGTATATTTGTCCCAAGGTTGACCCACCTCGTTTACTTTAATAACAATTCAGCGTCATATACACATCTGGATCAAGAATGCCTTAATCACTTGGTAAAATTACTCATAAGGATGCATGGGATAAAGCAAAAAATTCACACTTGAGCAACACCAACTTGAACTTTGTGATGCAACTACCATGCTTAAAAGCAAAAATTTGGCAGTTAACTCCTCTTGTTGCTACCAAATCGTCCCTTTGTGCCACACATGATTGGGTATACTCAATAATTGAGGAAATTAACGCCTTACAAAATGGAGTGGATGCCCCCCACCCTTACAAATCTTCCAGCGATATCAGTTCCTCTTCAGGTGAAAATGCACCCCCAGTTACAATTAAGGTCACTCAACCATTAACCCCACAGTGGCTCGTTAAACTGTCATTCAAAGAAAAGTTCATCTCAGGCAAAGAGAGTATCTTATCTTTCCTTTTCTATTATAGTGCTATGGAAGAAGCCACTGATACCCAATGGCTCAAACGCCTATTTAACTGTCCCAGACTTGTAGCTCAAGGCATTATGGTACCTCATCTAATGCATTGCCGGACTTGGGATGATGCTAAGACTACCTTGCTTCAGGATTTTGGGGGCGACCTAACTTTTTCTAACCAAAGGCAAACTTTTATGGGAATAAGCCTTAATCAGGGAGAAATCATCACTGAGTTTTCTCACCGTTTCTACCTAAAGTTCAAATGTTAGTTACTGGAAAACATCTTACTTAGATAATGCTATCAATGCCTCATTTCTAACGTTTAAAAATATGCTTAATAATCTACTTTATCTCAAAGCGGTGAAGTCTAACTGGACGTTTCTTCTCCATAACAAAGAAGCCATTTTGGAGATTCCAGCTGACCTACTCAAACCCACTGAGCCCCCTCATTATAATAATATTAAGCCACGGCCCCAAGTACTAGAAGTTACACCCCCAAGTTGCCTACCCCTGAATTATTCTGCACTTTTTGCAAAAGACCCAGCCATACTGTAGACTCTTGTCACATCTTCCAACGTAAGTTGGCAAAAGGTCAGTCAGTATAAGGAAAGAGGCTCACTATGCTGATGACGGTCAAGTGCCTCATGACCCTTGTACTAGCTCTAGTTCTATACTTAGCACCTCAGGATGCCTTGTGTTAGCAGCACATGCGGATGTCAACGTAACACTTCCTATCCAAAGAAATAAAGACCTTCAGCTTTCATATTTTTGCTATTGTTCAGCTACCCAAAAAATTTTGAAAGCCATTTCCTCTATGGACAGCCAAGCGCTGGCAGATCTAACCTTAAGATGCATTGACTAGCCCCACGCTTGGCCACTAAAAAATCCTCCACTTGCTTCGCTACAAATTTCCAATGAAAGTTTACTACCTGTTAATTCTCAGTTCAGCTCTTTGGTTGTTTAATTAGAGTTGTCATACATAAAGTTAAAGTCTTGGCAATAATTGACATTGGATCAACAGTTAACGTTATATCCTCTGACTTTTTTAAAGAATAAAAATCTCTCCAGCCTTGATTCATGAAGCTGTATATGTGATGTCAGGTAATTGGTGACTAAGGAAATAGGGATATCGCCTTAAAAATTCTATTTAGAAAGCTTCTAATTACTGCATCCACTATTGTTTAGAAAACAATAATTACGAATTGCTTATTGTGGTTCAACTGATGCGGGAGTTTAACTGCATCAACCACAAAGAAAATACCTGTCCTTACTAGGGTATCAAATTCTGTTAATATTCCAACTCTCAGTCAAAAGTAAAGGAGCCCTAAAAAACAAACCTGCTTTCTCAAATATCCGTCCTCCATTTGTAAAGTCAAATATTAATTCTTAGGATAAAAAACTAAGTTACCCCCTGAGGCTGTGGATGCCGAAGACAGGCTCTCTCTATATGCTCCCATCCTATTAAATACCTTCTGGCTCACAAGGTATTGTGGATATGGGGCTTATGATTCACATCCCTCCTAATTAAGCTTTGAGGATAAGTGTACACCCAAACCATCAAGAAGAGCAGCGTTGACCTTCCCAGGCACTTTGAAGCCAGCCTATGGAAAATCTATATCTATCTTATTAGGGATTTTAATGGGTCAAACCATCCAAGTCTCTTAGCATGCCCCTATCACTTATGTAAATTTATGTCCCATTGAGTGTATTGCCAACGTGAGTTCTTTTGGCTCCTTAAAAGATTTAGGGTTCAATCCCCTACCCAAAATAGCTCTGAAAAGTAGAATTGGAGACAATCTCACCCTAACAAATGCCAGAACGTCAAAGACCTCCCTAAGGATTATGGCAATATTTTTTCCTTGGGACCAAGTGACTATGGGAAAATGTACAGTGTATGTCATTAAATTGAGACCAAGGTTAATCCTCCATTTAAATCTCAGCCATTTAGGAAATTTAAATTTGATGAAGATCAAGTGGCCTTAGAGCTAAAGCATTTGTTGGAGGACAGATTACTCGAGGCTTTAAAAAGCCCATGAGCTTCCCTGCTCCTATTAATTTGGAAGAAGGATGGTGGCCACCATGTTGTCATGGATTATTGCCACCTCAATTTAATTGCACAAAAAGATAGCTAACTATTGCCACGTATAGATGGTTCCAATGTTTGATGTCAGGTTCCCACTATTTTCAGCTATGGATCTCGCCAGTGGGTGCTGGCAAATTGTTTTTCGCCAGAGGATCATGAAAAAGTTGTTCTCATATCAAGTGAAGGACTAATTGAGCCCACTCAAATGCCGCAGGGGTTATATAACGCCCCTGCTACCTTCCAACGCACCATGGATGGACTTTTAGGTGACTTGAAACATTTGTTTGTGCTAGTTTATATTGACAATATTACCTTTTTTCAAATACTTTTACCAAGCACATAGATCATCTCAGACATGTTTTCCAGAAGTTACGGCAAGCTTTGTTAAAACTAAAGCTATCAAGATGCTTCTTCTTTCAGAGCGAAATTGATTTTTTGGTCCATAAGGTAGGTAAAGATGGAGTATACCCAATGAACGATAAGGTTATGTCCATTTATAAATGTCCCCCAATAACCTGTACATCTTGTAGGGTTTTTGGGATAATGTGATATTATTTCCAGTTTATTCCCCATTTCGCTGACACCTCCGAGGCTCTAGTATATTTATTGAACAAGGGTGTACCCTTTCAATGAAAAGAAGAGCAACAGCAGGCCTTTGATCTATTATGCACAGCTCTCTCCCATTCGCCAGTCCTTATACATCCCAAATTCAGTAAAACCCTTTCTAATTTTTACTGATGCTACAATATAGATATTGAAGCTATATTATCTTAGCACAATAAAAATTGGTGGATTATCCCATTGCTTACTATAGCAAGACCTTAACCAGAGCTGAACGCAACTATAGCATTGTGGAATGTGAATGCTTGGCAGTCTTTCTTGCTAATTTGTATTTCTGACCCTACTTATATGGGAATCATCTTAATTTAATTACCAATCATGCTTCCTTGAAATGGCTATAGCAAATGAAGGGTCCTGATGGGAGGTTAGCCCAATGGGTGTAAAAACTTCAAAATTACGATTTTTCCATTATTCATTGACCAGAGCCCATCCATCAAAATGTGGATTGCCTATCTCAACTTCCCATATTAACTTTAATTGACCCTGAAGATGATTAACTCTATGACCTCCTACTCAATCGCAATTATGTAAAGATGAATCCCTGACCCTTCAAAAGTAATTAGCAAAAAATAAGCGAATTTTTAAGTCAAAAACGGCCAACTGTACAAACCTGTGGCCCAAAAATGGTTGCCCTACGTACAACCTTCAGCTTGAACTGACGTCATAATGAAAGGACATCAGCAAGTCAGCCACAGGGAATTGGAAAAACTTACCAGTGGCTTAAAACTCAATGATATTGGGAATGAATGCTTGTTACATTCAAGATGTGTTAAAGTCCGCCTAGTATGTAAAAGTCAAGCTGGACCTAATCCCTGATCTCAACATACAGTAATTACACCCTGTGAACCCTTCCATACTTTTAGCATTGATGTTGTAAAACCTCTCCCTCAAGTCTCCAATAGACATCAGTTACTCTTCTTAGCCATGGATCATTTTACTAAGTGTATCAAAGCTTTATCACTACCATCTGCTTTGGAAAAAGCTACCGCCACGTTTTATATAATCAGATTATCACCCAGCATGGGTATCCTAACATAATTCTCTCTGATAATGAGCAAAGATTTCTAATTATCACTGGTGAATGATTCGGCCAAACTGATGGGATTCACTCAGGAAATTTATACTCCCTACCATCCTGCAACCAATGGAATGGCAGAGAGGGAAAATGGTACTTTAACTGCAACTCTTTGGAAGATGGCCATGACTGACCCCTTTCATTGGCCTCAATATTTAACTAGTACAATTCTGGCCTATAGAATAAAATATCATCGGATAATTAAGTTGTCATCCTTCCAAGCGTTTTATATAAAAAAATCCCCAGCTGCCTTATAAAGTGCAGGCTATGCTCGACCAAGCCTCCCTTTGAAGCCCCTGAAGTCCTATGCAAAGTATTGCAATGAGATATTTGACTTTCTGCCCTTGCTTCTTAAACTTGTCCGCTACCACTAATAGAGAAACTAGTCGGTTTAATGACAAGCATGAACCTCTGCACACCTTCCAACTTGTTGATTTAGTCCTTTTCTACCATAATTGGCCTGTAGGTTGCAATAACAAATTGGATACAAACTGGTTGGGGCCCTACAAAGCTAATTTATAAGCAAGAAACAAGTATTTAATTGTAGAGATTAATCAGGGCACTGTTATAAATCATATACACAGTCAATTTCTCAGGCTGTTTTACCCCCTGATCCAAGATCTAGAGGGGGGCGTTATCAGGATTCTTGCCCAAATCAAAGATTTTAATGAGTCAGATGATGGGAAAAGAACCTAATCTGATAAAATAGCTGAGACCATCATTGGGGATAATTCATAATAATTTTTAAGCCCTCTTGATATTAGGGACAATCCCAAACTATTTTTAACCCTCTTGATACCAGGGACAATCTCCAACTAATGTGGTCTAATAATACTTGCCTGAAACCCCTTAATATCAAGGGTTCAAACATGATCTTTGCAGTGATTGAATCTCATTGGAAAAAATTACCATACTGCTGCAGAATTCCCAATTGGTGAATAAGTTTAGATCTTAGCTTGGAACGCTTGATGATCTAATGAGAAAAACTCCCTGATCTCCCTATAATCCTTTTCTAAGAAAAAGAATTCTACACTCTTTTCTCCACTTAAGTTAAATTAACCTATTCTATTTATTTAGGTCCAAATTGATAGTTAAGATTTACAACTCCAGGAACTTTAACCTGAGGAAAGACTTTCCAGCTAAGGAAATGAAAAATGTATAATCTAGCATCCAGGAACTTCAGGTACACTAGCCTTAAAAATTTAAGGGGATGAGTGGTCTAAAGCCCCTTAGTCCTTACTTAGGTTCAAATGCAATAGTTTTATTTCCAATTGTTAAATTATGCTCAAAGATTACATTAACTTTTTAAATTCATCTTTATATTGATAAATTCGCCGTTGCTGTTATTTAAACTTTTATACTAACTTAAGATAATAAAGCTTCCCAAATCATTTTCAGAAAAGATTTTATACTCCATTTGAAAGGGTGGTTAGCTGAGCGGGTGAAACTGCTTCCACCCCTAGTGCAGGTTTTGAGTTTAAAACCTGTACTGGCTAGAATACTCTCGGTGTGGTATATTTGTCCCAAGGTTGACCCACCTCAAATAATTTTTTATATTCCATTTGATTATAATTCTGAGTATTCAGGTTACTTGGGTATAATTACGCCATATTAACCTCTCTCCTATACATTGGGGTCCTTACCTTCAGAAAAGGAATCTGCTTTCATTAATCCTTTGAATTGATTTCTGAAAACTAGACCTTCATTTTCTCAGAATTAACTAAAACTTCACTAATTAGGTCAATTTATGGAGTAAGCTTCTCAAGATCCGTCACATTACCCCATGTGGGCAAAAAACTCCTGAATTTTCTCCAGGCATTGAGAACATTCCTTTTGCGTCTGCCATGTTGCTTCCTCCACAGAGTAGCCCTTCCTTTTCACTAAGAAATTCCAGCTTCCTCTGACAAACAAGCGCGTCCAAAACCTGTTAAAGCTCATACTCACGTCCATCCTCCTTTTAAGGGCTCAATGGTCCAGGCCAATTGGGTCTCTCTTTTTTTGGTTGGCGTAGCTGTGATGCATGAATCACTGGCTGGGCCTTAGACCATTCCATAAACTCTAAATTAAATGCAACTTAATTCACAACATGGAGAATCTTATAGGGACCTAAGTCCCCCAGACCCAGCTTCTAATTCTTCACTGGTACGGCGTAATTCTTTGCTGAGGCGAGTACTCAATTTTCAGGCTTAACTTCAGATCTGGCACCATACGCCAGTCCACTTGCTGTTTTTGCTAGGTAATAGCCTGTTTCAAGTTTCCTCATAATACTTTCCCTTTGTCATATATGGTGGAGCCATTTTCACCCACCCCCTGACAAACCACCGTTGCCTGATTCCCCAGTCAATGTAGTTTTTAAGCAGTTGGTACCGAATGATAGAGACATTTACATCAAAGAATGGCATATTTTGTTGTAAGCATACTGAGCTAACCAGACCCACAAAACTCAGTCATCCTGTCAGGAAATAATGTATCAATGGAGATATTGCCTAATTATTTAAATTAACTCTTCCATTTTCCCATTTGATTGGGGATGATATGCCAAGGGTTGGCACAAATAGATATTTAATTTTCCAACAGATCAAACCAAAATTTAGTGATAAATTAGGGGCCACAACACCAAGATGCTTTCTGCAGATAGCCTATATACATGAACACCTCATCCACAAAGATTATCGCCACAACCTTCACTGAAAAGTTAGTTGTACTTGGTAATAATTCCATCTATTTAGTTAAACGGTTTGCAATCACCATGATGGCATCATTCCCTTGGACCCTTGATAGGACATTATAAAATGCACACTAACTGAGGGCACAGATGATTCTGAAATAAAGAGACATTAATTTTTTGGCGGGAGCCTTTCTTGAGGCTTTGGCCTAGTGCAGGTTAATTATCATCTGATGTATCTCATGACATCATTTTTAAGCTCAGCCATAAATAGACTTAGTGAACAGGCTTCATCAATAATTGACCCAGGGTAAACCACTTATGGATGATCATGTGAGGCCTACAAAACCATCCTCTTTAATAATGAATAAGTAACCCATAATCATAAACTATGATACAAGACCCCCTTTAGTTTATATACCTGCAGTACTTGTCATTTGATTGTTCTTCTTCAACTCAAATAACCTACAGCCAAATGCCATCAATCTTTGTGCCAATCATATTTTTGCACCTAACCCGCTTCCAACAGCTTCAATTATCGCAAGTTAGTCTGGATGAAACATAGTTGCCTTATTATACTCCTCTAATTTTCCTTCTGGTATTCTAACCCTGCATCCTGACTTGGCCAATATGTGATAGTATTAGTCAATACTGGACAGTATTTAGATTGGAAATTATACTGAACCAGCACCACGTGCAATTGGGACTGCCTCTGTTCCATCTTCCCAGGACCAATAATATTTCAAGGCTTATGGTCTGTTTGAACCACAAAAGGATGGTGGCATAGTGCAAGTGATGTTGCCATTCCTTTAGGGCTGATACCACTACCAACAACTCTTTATTGAATATTGGATATTGGGTTTCCACCAGTACCATTTTACAACTAAAATTAAAAATGGGTTGTTCTAATACGTCCGCCCCTTTTTGTAGCAGAACTGCCCCCACTTCATATATCAAGGCATCTGTCTTGACCAAAAATGGCTTCCTAGGTTCTGGGTGAGCTAAAACTAAGCTGAGAGAAACTTCTCCTTAAACGCTTTAAATGCTAATCCTCTTCTTTTCCCCATACAAATGTAACTGTTCCCATCAAGCGCATGAGAGGTAATACAATTAATAACAATTATTCCAAAAGCCGGCGTAAGAAGTTCACAACTCTTAAAAAGCTCCACACTTCAGTTCAATTGGTAAAGACCTTCCACGCATGAAACGCGCGCAATTTTTCTGGACAGATCCCAAGGCCATTTGGAACTCCACGTTTCCCAAAAATGTTACCATGCTTTAATTAAAACCTATATTTGGAGAGCTTCATCCATAAGTCTGCATAATCGATTACTTATAAAACATATTGCACATTTTGAACATGTTATTACCTTGAACGGAAAATTAACAAATTATTTTACATGTAGGCCACACAACAGCAGCCGATAATACCCCCAGGACATGATCAATCATGAATTGGAAAACCGCCGGAGCATTTTGCAACCCAAACAGCATAACTTGATTTTGAAGCATCCCCACGTGGCAATTAAATAATGTATCTCTTTTATGTTTAGTTTTCACCAGAACTTGGTTAAAAGCATCCTCAAGATCTAATTTGGTAAAGATTGTACACCCCATAACCATTAGAAAATATCCTCTACAAAGGGCATTGTATAGGGTCAAGATCCATAACAGAATTTACCAGCAGAAGTCTACACACAGTTGCAACTCTCCATTCGCCTTTGGTACTAGCAGCACTGGAAATACTACAGTGGATTTTGAAGGCGCAATTAGCCCTTCAATCATAAATTATCCAACGTGCTCCTCCAACGCGTATTTCACATGCTGATTGAACTGGTGAATGGGACATCATTTGGGTAACTCCAACCTATATTCAAATCAAAAAGAGAAAGCAAACGTGCCTCTAGGAGAGAAAGGAGAATCATACTTAGTCCTGAATACTTCCTCAAAATCCTGATACTCCTCTGGAATCTCCTTTAAATGCACCAAACTAACACTCTTCAATTTTTTGGGATGAGACTCCCCTATTACTACTACCCACCACTTCATTGGAGGCCCATCCCTTGGATTCAAGGTGACTTCCTGGAATGGTATGTGTTAAAAACTGGTTTTTCTGATAGTTCCCAGCTTCTAGTTTCATAGTTTTGGTATGTTTACGATTCATGTTGCTTGATGTATATATATGAACAATAATAGTATGACAACTATTGTCCATAGTTAAATAATTAAACCAAATGTGGTTCAACACTAAACTTGGAATAATACATGAGATTGTATTAGAAAATTAGGGACTTCTTCCCTATTACGTCTGAACTTAATCCAAACTCAGATTCAGATGTTCCCTGCCTTAGTTCTCATCACGCTGAGTTGGTAAAGATCTATGTCAAAGGTCTGCTTCTCTTCTAAGGATATCTGACCCTTACTCTTTATACACACAAAAGAGTCCACAATTATTGTACTATAACAATAAGTAACTGAAGATTAGTAGAGCTTTAAACTAATATTGAACTTTTCTAACTTGATATCAAAAAATTTTGATCTCTTTTATTAGTGAAAGTGATAGGGAATTTATAGGAGAACTTGGCGCCTCACACCTCAGTTGGCACATCAGCCATGAAATGGCAGCCGTTGCTGTTAAATTTCCCTATGATTCCTCTACAGACAATGGTCTTCTTCATCAGGTTAGGGATTCTCACTTTGGACATCTCAGAGATCTGAAAATGGAAAGAGCCAAAAAACGTATTTCTAACGTTCCTGCTCAATCACAGCAAATTTAGCCAAATTTGGCTAGCGACCTGCTTAGGTAATGGGACTCTTTACCCATTATAGCAGGTTGGAAACCAACTAATTGATTCACTAGTTGCAGGCGGCATCACTCGCCTCACAAGTGCTGATTAAATTCTCAATCAGTTGGTAATGAAACTAACCAATTCTAATATTTTCACCTGATAGTTAATCAGCAATCAACTATCAGTTGCCCCAATTTCGTAAGCAACTCTGACTTCAAGATCTTAATCATTCGCATAGATTGATCTCTGACAGATCCAAACCTGGCGAATTACCAAAGATCCTCAGATATTATAAACCCAAAATCAAAATCAACCAATATTTAATTCATTTGATAGCAAGACTTATCTCCTAGCAAACTAGCAGATAGCCTAAGAAGCTGGAAAGTTGAGCAAAAATCCCAACAGTATGTCAATTATTGTCCTGAATTAATGCTACCACCGCATCCCCAAAGCCTCTAGATGGGCCAATCCTTCCACGGCACAAAAGCTTTACTTGATAAAAAAGGGTCCTGACATATTCCAATTGGGAAGCTCACGCACCACAAGGGAGCCTTTTTTGATACATCAGCTAATATAAGTTCAAGTCCCCTTTAATGCCGCAAAATAAGCTTTTCTGCTACTGAGAACTCAACGTAGTTCTCCTCTGCCCCCATAGTCCACTATGACCATCACCTTCTCTGTCCCTTTTTGTGCATACAACTCTATCAACATAAAAAACAGAAAAAAGTTAAGAAGCAGATCTATCTTATATATTAATCTTTATATTGTAAATTTGATGGCGCCATATAATTAGTCCCATTCTTCTTTTCTTGTCCGTGGCTTTCTACTTTATTTAAATCCTCCAAATTCCCTTGTCAATCCCCCTGTACATTTAAAGTTAAATGCTGATGCAAGCCAACCACCATGTTCAAGATGGCCACCCACAGGCGATTTAACTTTCCCAGGGACATTAAGCCCTCATGCTGGGTTTTTTCCAACAGTTGTTTCTCAACCTGCTGAGCCAGAGCAATTTCCATTGCCAACATACCCTGAATTTTGCCACTGCCAACACTTTCAGAAGGTCTGGCTGTGAACCTTGCTGGAACATTTGTGTCAATTGCAAATCTGCAACCTGAGCTGCCTTTTTACAGATGGAAAATCTGCGCATAGTCCTCCACTAAGCTACGCCCATGGTTGACTATCAATAATGCTGACCATGCCTTGTCTTGAGCATCATCCAGGCAAGCCGCACGGTCTACCAAGTTCAGACATTTGTCCCAGGCCCCAGGGCTGATCTTTTCTTTAATCAAATCTTAACTTCATCCCTCCAAGTCCAATAGTATTTCATCCACCACTTGGATGATCTGGAGCAAAAAAGGATATTTCCATTCTGCCACCTGCTATAGACGTGCCTGGAAACAAATCTATGCAAAGTCCAATAAACTTTCTCTAACACCTCCAAAGAAAGGGCTACTTGCTAATTATTAGATTTGGGTACTATATTTTTCTGTCAAATTTGGAATAACAACAAACCATCACACCACTTCACGCATTAAATATGTTAGGGAAAACCCCACCATTACCACAGTCAACGCATGTCCGTAACATTCTTCCTCTCCTGAAACTACAATCTCTTCCCAGGGCACCCACGAGACCAAAGAAGTATTTAAACTCCTTTAATGTAACGCATGGAACCACGCCAGCATGCCACAAATGCATTGTCCAGTACTAGCCATGTAAGTGACAAATAATTGATAGGACAGCTGACAATAATCCTTGTTGGATTTTAGGCTTATCTTATGCTTGCTGGTGTGTTTTTTTTTTACTAGATGGTCCCAACCCAATTGCTGGTGTGTTTTACACCTAAATTTCAACAATTTTCCCACAGGAGAAGTAAAATTCTCTATTGATGGGATATTTGTTTCAGGTTTTTTTCCTTATTAATACTAAAAAGCATAAAACATAAAAATATAAAAAGATGGATTTTTGTATATTTTTAATAGTTGCGGCATAGTGGTAAAAAAACCCTACTATGACCTTAATGCTTAGTATTTAATGATGTCAAGGACTGAAGTTCAGATTGGCTTAGTAATGTCCAAATTAGGGAATATGGGAATTGCACTAATGGAGCTCTCAAGTCTTGCTTCACTTCAATGGAACAACCAATGGAGGGTTGATACTGGGTAGGACTGGTCTGTTTGGCAAAGATTTAATATTTGACCCAATCAATGGGTGAGAAATTATCTTCACCTTGTGAGAGCCTCTCCACCCCTATAAAAAGGGGTGGTCTTTGCCTAAGCGTTTGAATGGCATTATTGAGGGGCCATGAAGGAGCCTCGACATAATTTTCTGTATTTGGCTGCATATGTGGCACCATCCAATTCATAATAGTTGGAAGATTTGGCTGAAAATTGGATATAATAGAATTGCCCCAATTCTAGGGGTTCCACTGAGAATTGGCCACTGGCTTTTCTGACAATTTCGTCCTTATTATATACTGAATCACTCTTATTGTAATACCTGACTTGTAATTGTCCAACAATCCTTAAACGTGTACAATATCTGAGTTCATGACATAATCTCAAGTGACAGTTCTGGTGAAGCTGCATGCTAACATCATTGTCTGACCCCATGACAACGTCAAGAATGAGCCCAAGCCTGACCCAGCCCACTATCTGAGCTCATGCTCCAGAAATAATATCCCTGAATATAAAATAAAAATATATTCTGAGATAGGTTCAATACAATAGTTTAGGTTTAATTGTTAAAGTATACTAGAAGATTAAAATAACTCTTTGATTTTGACTTCATCTTTGATATATCCGCCGTTGCTGTTATTTAAGCTTTTATAATAACTAAGGATCTTGAGAATTGCCCAGCTCATTGTCAGTGAAGACTTAGTATCTCGTTTGATCATAATTCTGAGCGTTTGTGTTTCTTGGGTAAATTTTGCCAGATTGACCTCTGCTCCTGTACCCAGGTTTTCTACCTTCAGAAAATGATCCTCTTTCTATTAATTTTTAAATGATTTCTGATAAAATGACCTTCAATTTCTCAAAATTAGCCAAGACTTCACTACTTTGGTCAAAGTAAGGATCAGTATGCAAAAGATCCGTTACAAATCACCTAAAACGTTTTAATTTCTTTGACCATCTTTAAAAAAGGTAAATTCAATTTTTTTAGAAATTTAATCATCTATGCTCAGCTGATCCAAATTGATCTATATTCTGATATGACTTTCAACCTATATACCAATATCTTCTTATCTTATAAAAAGATAAAATACCAATCTGGGTGTCATTTATTAATGGCAGCTCGCTAAAGTTTATCTTTGATAATTAAAAAGCCTATATCTTTATATTAATTATCTATGTAATGATAATAGTAAACACTATTATCTCCAATCTTTAAATAGATGCACTTTTACACTTAACTCCGTTTTATAAACTACTTAATGCCTCTATATTTCTAGGTACTTTCTTGCTTTTCTTAGGACTCTTATTCTTTACTTCCTGTAATTACAAATAATTTATTTAGAATATATACTGGTATAAGTCAGAAGCGGCAACCACAGCACCTCTGATTTTGTAATAAAAAGTTAGACGCTAAAATAGTGGTGCTTACTAAATAAAATTTGCCACTTTAAATAATAACAAATTTTTAGGGTATACAAACCTAAAGCAATAGTAATCAATTTAGAAATGTCAATAAATTAAGTTTTTTAAAGAAGATCTTCCTCAAGGTCTGTTCCAAGCATAATATTTAAATTCTTTTGATTATAAGGACTTAAATAAAATAAACTCAATGCCAGTCTAATTGCCTCAATACTTAGATACTTATACCTAGCGACCTATTAGAATTGTTCTTGAGTTTAATCTGTTGTTATAACTAAAATAAACCTCAATATACAGGTTGGGACCATCTAGTACTAAAAAACCTCAATATACATATGTTTTGCATTATATGCATGACCAGACCATCTACTCTAAAAAACGCGTTAATAAATCTGTCCATATATTGATCATCAACTTATATGCTTGCTTAGGTTACATAAAATAAGATAATTTCACATCATCATACCCCAAGAAGCTAATAAAAAGGCTAATATGAGTTGTATAATTTAGCGTCTCTTTATAGAAAACTTGCAAAGTAGCACTTAAGGTAATTTGAACCACATTTTTTTACAAAATATTAATTTCTATGTCTTTACTAGAGTTTTCTTATTTCAAAAGTGTTATATAAACTTTTATTCTAAATAAATAAACTTTTACTTTAAAAGTAACTCACCAAAATATGAGGCCTCTAATAATCTCAACTTAAGACAATAATAGTTACAATTTGACAGTCAAAACTTCTTCTAAACAATTGCAACAGGTGAGAAGAATCTCAATTGAGTTCATAAGTTACATATAATAATTAGAGGACAATCTCATTAAAAGCATTGATGGAACTTATAACACACAAAGCCTTTCACCTCCTAGGGTCTTAAAACTAATTTCAAGTGTGATATTGGACCATAAGGTTTGGACTTATAAAAGAGGCAACCATATTATAAATTGCCTCTTTAACTTATGAGCTATAAACTCAACAAGGAGAGATGGCTCAATTTAGGATGTAATTTTGGTATAAAAGTGTTAAATATTTTTTTTAAAAAACTACATAAGAAATTAATAAAAACTGTAATCAAAAGTAATATCTTTGAACCAAATTCTTGAATGATGGAGTACATTTAACAACATAAGATCACGTTTCTAAAAGCTTGGAAAACTTGCATCATAAAGTCAAAGTTTGCTTACTGCACTTTATTAAACTTGCAACGCTCAAGAAAACTTTGTAGATTTATTTAAGAACTGAATAGGACGTTAAAATAGAGAATTATTTACCAATTTTTCAATCATAATCTTTAGTCAATCCAGCTGAGTTGCTATCAGTTACAGTCTACAAAAGCTAAAAATAACCCACCATGCATAAAATTGATCAAATTCTTTAATGATCTTGAAGAGAAGAATTAACTATTAATCTTTTAACGTTCATTAACTTTTTATAATTCTAAAAACCTAATTTCTAAAAAGTATCTCTATAAATAAAGTGGGTACTGCTTACTTCTTTTATCTATTAAACATTTCTTAAAAGCATCTCAAATAATGTCAAAAGATTCTTAATATCCTCAACCTCAACGAAAAGGAAAAAAGTAATAATCTTACTTTAATAGCTCATATAATTTGCATAAGTCAAAGTAGTCAAAAAGTTTTTAGTGGTAAGCAGAAAATGAGCTTGATTTAAACAAGCGTTCATGAGTGTCATTATATATGCAAATATAAACTGTTGCTGCTTCTACAAACAAAATACTATAGAAAAATATAGAAAGCTAGATGATTGCATTGTAGTTGCTATGATGCTGTTTATTCTGGGCTTGCTTGTCATTCATTACTTTTGTACAATTTAGATAAGTCAAACAAGTATTTACTAATTTTCCATATGTAAAGAGGTTTTCTCAAATTAGCTAATTTATAGAAGTATAGTATACCAATACTAGATTGCTAAACCTTAAGTTACAATGTTGAAACATTAAACCTTAGCCAAAAAATTATATGCTTCTTTGCAAAAAAATAGGCTACCTGGAAAAGAATGTTGCAATAAAAAAATCAGCCCTCTTATTAACTGTAAAAAAGTTAGATTAAAGAAAGGTTTCTATAAAACTACTAGTTTCTAGTACCTGAAAACGCATTCTGATCTCATACTGCCTTGACATAACTCTTACTTAGTTTTACATAAAAATTTATAGGAGACCTGCAGATCTTAAATATCATTTAATGAAGAGCTCCAGATTATCTTTTAACCTATGAAATCTCTGTGAAGAGAGTTTCTATAACTCTCCTATTTCTAAAAGAAGATAGGATCTAAAACTTAACCAACAAGAAAATAACTATCACAAAATTAAAAGAAACCCATCATGAGCGAGGTCAACACCATTCTGTCTGATAAATTTAAAACGGAATACCTCCAAAGGAGATAAATGGCTAAGCTGAGAAAAAGGTAGCATCTAAAAAGTGAATAATATAAAAAAAGCACTATTGAAGTAAAAGAGAGTTAGCCACTAGAGAGATAGATTGGGCAACCACTGCTATAAAGAAAGTTGTGGGATAGGCGTGGATCATTGTGTTGGGGTTTTAAACCAATTTTGGCCAATATGAAAAATCTTCCATAAATGGATTCACATCACTCAAGCATGTGTGAACTCAAGACTTTAAAACAAGCCAGATATATCCTTTTTAACAAAATTATTTTTAGAGCGAATTGAACCCTGATTTAAGCTTTTAACATACTAAACCATCCATATAAATTAGATTGATGATATTCAACGCTGCTGATGAAACACCATGAATCTTATCACGCGATTTCTTAAGAGTAACCTAGTCTGCTTGTCCTTAACCTAGCATTTAACAAGGTGTATCTAAGAGAGAGGGGGCAGCCAACTTGACCCCTTTGGCCTTCCTTACTTCCTTATTGCCCTTACAATTTACACCAGAAATAATGTCATGAGACATGACTTAACCTTTCGGTTTTTGAGGCACTGCCTCTCCTCCAGGGGTATTGTTAGGTGATAAGTTTGTATGCTCTGGGTGTAGCTTCATGGCTGCGATCACAGGGGGTGGACTTAGGACAAGAGGAATTATTAAAATGCTTATAACAAGAGAGATCTCAGTCCTGAGAATGAGCGCAATCATGAGCTGGAACTCAGTTTTCTCTGCGGCAGCAAAACCCTTCCAGGATACCAGTTACTCCAGCCCTCTTTTCACATGATGAGATATTACAAAACCCTTCTATCTCCCACTACAATGATTTATCCGCAAGGTATGAGTCTGAAGTCTCAGGAGAAAACCCTCAAACCATGTCAACTTGCTCTCATGGAAAGTATAAGAAAATTCTGAACTTAAGTGGAAGATCTAACTGGTAAGAGGCATGGCCCTCCTTTATAACAGAGCGTTAGGGTCCTATTCTCTTTGGTCTCAATTTCTTACATGGCTGCTTCATTGGAATGTTCATGGCTTCAAGCATCGTCAAATCTCTCTTTTTATACTTGGACCCTACCCTTCTCTTCCCATCCGCGTTCTCCTTATAGGTTTCATTACCACGTCAAAATTTGGTATTTACCTCATGATATAATTCTTGATTAATTTGGCAAAGTCCAATGCAGCACCCACCTTGGATCCACAACTGGGATTTATGTTAAATGAGGGATCATAATCATAGTTGGAAATTAAGATCAATCACCCAATGTTAAAATGTTGGGCGTTATTGTAACTGAATTGAGCCAAAGAGGCGTAAGGCCCAGTTTGGGTAATCACTTGGCGTATATCCTGCATGAATTGTTTCAGCCATTGGTTCACTTGTTCTGTCTGCTCATCATATTGTGGGTGGAAGGCAGTTAAATGGCATGAGAGTGTCTTAATAATCTTGAAAAGTTATTCCCAGATTATGGATATAAATTGGGGTCCAAGGTCACTGCTAATCTCCCTAGGTATTCCATGGGCGGAGAAAACATGGGAGACAAACAGCTTAGCCATTTGATCCTCTGTCACTGTGAAGTAGTATGGGATAATGTGAACTAACCTGTTAAATGGTGCACCACCATCATGATGGCATCATGCCCATTATAAAAGGGTAATTACACAATAAAATCTACTTAGAGGGAAGTCTAAGGACCTTTTGCTTTTTAGATTGGTACCAACAAGCCGTAAAGGGCTGATGATCTGGTTTCATCCTGTTGCAAACAAGGCACTCCTTGGTATACCGTGAAGCCTGTACTGAAATTCCCTTCCAGTTATATGTGTGGCGGATAAAATCCAGAAGTTTCGCCTCCCAGGATGAGCTACAGTTATCCCATAATTATGCTCTTTGATTATATCCAGGAGAGAGGTCTGGTGGGAACACTTAAGCGTCCCTGGAATAATACTATAACATTTTTTACGTGGTATCAAGTCTTCATGGCTCAATTTGCAATTATAGAAATTATGATGTATTCTGGGGACAAAGATTGTGGCAAGAAACCCCGTCTATACATACTATGTTTATCCAGGCTCTCTATGAAAACAAGTCCATGAGCATTGATGATTGTAGATGCTTTATAAAACATAATCTTACCCGGAGGAATCACCAAGTGAGGGTATGAAACTCTAAATTCTTGAGTCAGAAGCTAATGTGGGTTTTGAGTTTAAGACATCATTAAATTATTTTTCTTGCCATTTGAAACTCATATGAGAGCAAACAGTGCAAGGGTCTCATGCCAACAAGTTTAAAAGGTTAAGAAATGAGGGTTGCGGTAGAACAAGAGTGTTCATCTGTACTTAGTGGATAACAAAGTACACTTCACGTCTTGTAAGGCGTCCTTCAGGGCAGATGTCAACTGAAGAGCTTTAGCTCCATTAGCCTTATACAAAGGTGGTGCAAACCTCTTGAAAATTAGGGGTGAATTTCCTAATAAAAGTGCATGTCCTCAAAAAGCTTCACAGATCTTTAACTAGATTTGACATGTGCAAATTTTGAATTGCCTTCTTCTTGTCTGGAGTGATTGTATGGCCTACGTCAAAAATGATGTTACCCAAGAAGATGACCTGGGACGCAAAAACACACTTACTAATCTTTATTGTAAAGTTCGCTGCTCTCAAATGCTCTACCACTTGCCGCAGATGGATCTTATAGGATGCTTAATCTGGGGAGAAAACCAGATTGTTACCCATATAGGCCAAAGAACATACCCTAACTACTTTTTCAATGCCTCATAAATACAACGTTGAAAGATTGAAGGCGCATTCTTAAGACCATAAGGCATGACATGGAATTGAAAATCCTTATTTGGTACAGAATGCTTTGATACGTTCCTGCCCCTTTTTACGTGGACCTGGTTAAAGTCATTAAAAATATTTAGCTTTGAGAAGACTTTGGCTTACTCATCATAAAGGTCAATATTTGCCCATAGAAATGAGATGCAGATCAGATATAGTGACATTATCAAAGTTACCATAATCTACATAAGGGTTTGGAGTACCTTCTTCCTTTTTCACGTAGAACAGAGTTGAGCATATTAGATAGGTACTTTAAAAGATGTCTCTTTTTAAAAGTTTCTCTGTAACCCAAACATCTAATGATACCTCTTTATTCAAAGTCAAATTGATAGATTAAAGAGCCAATGTGAACCAGGCCAACTGCAATTTTGAAATCAAAAACCAAACTCTAAACTTATGGAAAGCCATTTGAAGAAGTCTCATCAAGTATAGAATCTAATACCTCCAAAATGAAAGGTAAGGATACTTCTAGAGTTACTTCAGTAGAGGCGCATGACTGAATTTATGTACATTGAGATATTGGGGAAATTGCTTTTCGTGTCTACCTATGACAAAGGATTTTAAAACTCATTTCCACACCTCAAGGATAAATTCAAGGTATTAAACTTTGAATTAATTTTAATATCATTTTTTTGCCACCACTTCACTCCAAAGATAATTGGGTACAGCAAGGTTTGACTGCAAAGGAGTGGTCACCTAAGTGCTACTTACCAACTTGATAATCAACTAGACACTAAAATTTTAGTGTGTAATTACCCTGAGAAGAACCTGACATAACCATCCTTCCAGGTAAGTAGTGTAATTCAATATAGTCAGTTAGACTTGATCAATAAATTTATCAGAGGTTCTTTTATCCACTAAAATTATTGTTCTAATTTTCTCTGAAGGGGAAGAAAAGAATAGCAAAAAATTACAAAATATTTCTTATTTGATACAGAAAATGCAAAAATCTCACAAGTAGGATTTTCATCAGGAAGAATAATTCCACAGGATTGTGTTTCTAAATTAAAAAGGAGTGGGGTAGTTCACCAATCATACCATTGAAGGGGCATATCCAACAGCATTTTCTGCAGTATCATTTCTACTGCCATATTGTAATAATAAATTATTACCGCCTCCTGAGTGTGGATAATCCTAGCAGGAGTCAAGAGCGGGTTCTCATGGTTGATATAAGAAACAGAAATCAGTCTCAGGATAAACCCACAAGAGATTATGTAAGACACATTTGTATTATGAAATTTACCATTAAAAATGGCGGTTAAGGTGTTAAAGGCAGGATACCCAAATTGATAGCCAACTGGACGTTGCTATAAGTCGCTATAATGGTGAGTATCCCTTCCAATAATGGATCTAATGTTTTGCAGTGAGGAATAAAGAAGAAGAGCTTATATTATTATAATCATTAATTAAGGAGCAGGGGCTAGACCCCAACTGACCCTCAAATTACACCAAGACAAAGGTGTGTCAGGGAAAGACTCTGCCATTTGTAAAAAATTGCTGTTCTTGAGTTTGGTATTTATAGGCGTCTCCACATGTGAAATTATTGCAGCTGAATTAACTTAAAAATTAAGTTAATACTTTGGGGATAAAAACCTGCCTAACCCACAGGTTCTTATATGAAAAAAGTATTTCAGTATAGGAAACCTCATTTATAATCAGGATTGATGTTTTAAGACTAGTACCTTTATGATCATCCACAGGTGAAACTTTTGTGGCTGAATTATCAAATTCCATTTTGGTTGGGGCATAGAAATTACCAAGAAAAACCAATTACATGATCTGAGTCATCATGTGGAGCCCGCCACAGGAGAGTGTTCAATGCCGAGATATCTAAAGTAAATTGGGAAATGACGTTTAAATACATCTGACAAAAGTAGGGACTGGGATGACTGCAGAATTCATATAACTTGGGTGCAAAAGCGTCCTACCTAACTAAGTACACTAAACTCTTGGAAGCTAAAAAAGAAGACAAGTCAGGTGACATGCCTCTAAATAGCGTTTCTAACCTTCTATCAACTTCCATAAATATGGCTGAGATTTGAATGCTATAAATTACCAGTTGCTGCATTGGGAGAAAGTCAAAACAGAAGATCAACGTCGTGAGAGGGCGGACAAGAGTCAATGATATCTGTATGGATAGAAGCTTTTAAAGCAATGGAAGCTAGCGCCTGCTTTCTTTTAATAAATATATTTTTGTAAGTTTTGGAATTTCTTCAACAGGGCCTATAAGGGTCCAAAACCACCAGGTATGTGCAGGAAGGGCAGGAGCCCTCCCACAAACAGTAAAAAAAGAAATTCCGAGATGTACAACAATTATAAATGTACAGTAACACTTCAGAAAGGAGCTTAATGATTGTGGCAAATAACTAACGCATCCTGTTACTGCTAAAGGAGAGTCCTACATGGAAAAAGCCCTAAAAGTATAATCAAAATGGCAGGTCGTCTAATGTGAGGAGAGTGTCTATAACTCTCTTAGCTCCAAAGGAAGTATCCAAAATCCAACATACATGGAGATGGCTATTACAGATACCAAGGGAAGTCCATAATTATTGAGGTCACCATCATAATGGCTGATAAATAGATAAAGGGGATACCTCCTTAAGGAGGTAAATGCTTAAGCTGGTAAAAGGCAGCATTTGATAATTATATAATATAAAAATAGCTTTATAGAAAAAAGAGAGATAACAAATATAGAGATTGGTTGGACAATCACTACTATAAGGAAAGCAGAGTGGATAGGCCTGGATTATTTTTTGGGCTTTGAGCCAATTTTATCTAATAAGAAAAGACTACCATAAATGGTAGTAACATAAAACGAGTATGCATAAACTAAAGACCTTATAACAAGCTGGATTTATACTTTTTAGTAAAATTATACATTTTGAACGAAGTGAACCCTCATTTAAAATTTAAAAATTAATGATCCATCCTCTTTCAATTTATATCTGGTGATCTTCAACGCTGCTGATGTAACATTATAAATCTCATCAAGCGATTTCTTAATATTAATCTGGGCCTTTTTGGCCTTAACCCAACGTTGATATAAGGTGTATATGAGATCAGAAAGGCCGGCAACTTGACCCCTTTGGCCTTTCTTATTTCCTCCTTGTCCTTACTCTTCACACCAGAAATCATGTCATGAGACACGACAATATATATAAAGAAAGCAATGGTAGATATATGTTGTTACTAAATGATTAGTGTATCAAACAGTTTTTACAACTTAGTTTAACTAGGTCTTACTGTAAATAAGCCAATACCCTTTCTTATTGGCTTACAATAATGAAGAAGTCTTCTAGATGAAAGAAATAAGGAGGATTATAATAAAATATGATAGATTAGGTACCACAGTTATTTATAGGCTCTTAGCCTTTAAATTACTTTGAGAGTAACTGTCACTAAGGTTGAAGATGTCATAAAAACAACTCCTATCTGTTCTTGCTATGAGTTCACCCAGTATAGTAAGCTTTTTTAAGATTATAAAGATAAATTACTTGTTCATAAACTTGAGTATAGAAAAAAATATTAGACACACAGCTATAAGTACAACCGATATGAGAGCATACTTTCATAAGTTGTTTGTATCAAAAAGTTTTTTATAAAATCTGACTCTTCCATAAATATAGTATGTTGATTATAACCCTCGATTTAGTGTGGAGATAATCAATTTAGCAAGAGTTTTATTTTCTAATTAAGTTATGAAATATTTTCTAAAAGTGATAAAAAGGTCATTAAGTCACACTCTTACTTGATCTAGAATTTTATTAAGCTTAAGGCTAAAAACTATATATCAAGCTGTCTTTAGAAGTTTAATACCAGAATCAACTGTTGCAGCTAGTAAGTTGTTTTTTTATTTAACCGAGGCAAGCCGACCAGGGGACAGGCATTACCGAAAGAAAGAAACGACATGAAACCTGAACAGGGTCAACTCCGTCGAAGAAAGTTTTTCCACCTCCGGATCGGGACTCAAATTTTTTTGGTTACGTCATGGGTAAGGTTTTCGTGCTATTAGACCTACTAACCGCCAATAGCTTCCTTTGGCTGGCACCCCGATCGATGTGCGAAGGGCGGGAATCGAACCCGCAACCTTCAGGTTGGTAGCCGTACGCCCTTACCGACTCGCCTTCCACCCCCGCTAGTAAGTTATTTTTATTACTGACAAAGAAGGTTTCATATCTTGGTGGACAGATTGATTGAGTCCAAAGTGACTATAAGTTGTTTAAAATTGGTTTCTTTATACAGTAATAGAACTTATCCTGTAGTGGTGGAGCCCTGACCTGGACTTCGCAATCTTTTATTATTTGCATTTATATCAACTTATGATTTCCATTGCTTTACCAATTGATGCTTAGTCAGGTTTATGGACTGGACCATTATTAATATTAAGTTGCAAAACACAGAGTAATTTCTATTCTTATGCTGAAATTTCATATGAGAAAAATGCATGGTAGATGATGGATTGATATCCTCTATAGACAGCTACTGATTAAATAAGTTAAGATGATCACTCTATCTGATTTATTATTCTATTGATATGGGAAATGAGGCTCAATTTATTCTTCCCATTCATCCCAGTTGCTATCTCCATGATAAACTTTACATATTATTTGTTGGCTACCCAATATCAGATACTTAAACCTCTGTTAGAATGTGATATACAAGTCTTTGTAGCCCTAGTTTTATTGATTTACTTCTAGCTCCATAACGTCCTGTTTATCAATAACCATAGTATTTTTTCATTCTCACAACCTATATGGAGCACTATTATTCTATTTAATTATCTAATCTCTTTTACCTTTATTAAATTTTGGAATATTCTGACATTCTCTTGGGACCTCTGAGACTCCTTTTAACAGGGCATGTTCCGTTAAATTAATAAACCAACTTAGGACTACTAAACTCTTATTAGATATAGGCCATGTCCAACAAATACTATCCTGATATTACACATTCCTTAGACCTACAAAAATGAGCCAGGATGCCTTAAACTAAATTGTTAACTCAATGATCAGTATAGATGGAGCAATACACTTTGAATCAATAGTAAAACCTGAGATCTTATATCATTCTACTATAAACTGTTTGTCTTTACTTTTTAAAATCTAATTATTTGATTATTGTTGTATGTAATATAAAAGAGCTCTTAGGCAATTTTGTTACCCTTAAATGGAAATTAGTGCTTATTACCTTATTACTAATTTTATACAGGGCTAACCGTTAGTTTTAGTATTTATGCCAAACCCAAAGTGTGAATCTTTGATAACCTATTTGTCAATGTTCTTAAAAAACATAATTTTCTTATCAATATTAAGATTTAAACATGCCTTTTAGAAAATCTATATATAAAATGGGGATGGATGTACTATAATGATGTTTAAAGCACAAGCTTAATATGCTCTAAATTTTATTGGAGGTTATATTAAAGTTAACATCACATGAATACACAGTAGAGCAACTTCTCAATGCTGGGTTGCTAGTGGTATCCTAATTCAAATAATCATTACCATATTCACATATCAAAAACAACAGTGATCATAAA
The DNA here is from genome assembly GCA_022478985.1 of Massospora cicadina. Classification (NCBI taxonomy): domain Eukaryota; kingdom Fungi; phylum Entomophthoromycota; class Entomophthoromycetes; order Entomophthorales; family Entomophthoraceae; genus Massospora; species Massospora cicadina. The sequence goes on along the minus strand of JAKSZP010004326.1, from coordinate 29,455 downwards.
AAGCTGTCAAAAATAATAAAAACTCTAACATCTTGACAAAAAAGGATAGCTTTTGCTAACCAAAATATTTAATACCATTGCTCAAGATCTGTCTAATTATTTTTCTTAAGACTTTGTCAGTGGGTACTAGAAAAGAGTCTTTTCTTGCGGACCTTTGAGACTAGCAAAAACTGCACTAAAATTTTCTACTTATAAGTATGCCAAAAATCTATGTAACAATCTAACTTCATAGGACGGTCTATGGAATAGTTTATTTTTCTCAGCCAAAGTTAAGTTGTATTAATTTTTCTAGATTATATCGGTGTGTTTCTTAATCTTTTTTATAACCATATAATAGAATATAAAGCCTTTCATAAACTTTGTGAAGCTAGCCAAAAAAATGAGAGATTAGTCATTTTTTAAGCTTATTAGAAACTTGTGACATTGTAAGAAAAGATTATATATAACATTTCCAAATTAATATAACTGCTATCTTAGTATGCTTGCTTAAATCAATTTTCAGCAATACTTAACATCTCTTGGAATGACTATTTTAAGATCAATTTATATATAGTTTAGTAAATAAGCAAATATCAGGGGTTATTAATAAAAATAGCTTCCCTTATTATAAAGGAAGGATCAGCAGTAAGCTTTTAAACTCAAAATTAGAATTTAGTAATGGCTAATCTTTAACATGTCATTAACAAAACCCTTTGAATTTCATATCAACCCACCTGAATATGTTATAAGAGCAATCTCATTAGAGCTTGATGGAAGTACATTACTCCATACTACTTCTTTCATTAAGATGTTGTCTTAAGCTTAACTAAATTGAAATTTAATTGAAAATAAATGTCTTAATGTCCTGCTTGCTAAGAGATACTACCGCCTTTACCTGTATAGTACATTTTTATAACGTCATTACTGATCATAAATCACTTAGTTAGCTTTTAAAATAAAGAAACTCACAGAAATAATTTTTGATGGAACCTGAAACTAAATAATGATATAATGGATGCCATACCTCTTTTAAAAAATAGTCACCTGATTATTAATGGCTTATTGAATAACAATTAATTTTCATATGATAAAAGATCAGAACTTTTTAATCAATTTTAGAACTTTCAAAAGCATATGGAGATGTATAAAACAATACAAAAAATACTTTGACGCCATTCTTTTTTAGTACTAGATGGTCGACGCCATTCTTAAGATGATAAAGTTAGAGATTAAATGATACATATAGACAGTCAGAAAATTGCTATTATTAATCATTTTTAAATACAAATTCTCTAAAGCTTAATTTACTAAATAAAATAAGGGTTACGAATTTTCTCATGTGTGGTTAATAGAGAAGTTTCTCTGGAATAAATGTAAGACTGAAAAATATTTAGACTCTTGCCTTACCTTTCAACAACAAATTAGCTCAAACCAAGCATCACTTATAACCATCAGCTCACAATAGCATTTCACACCAGCTTAATTGTAAGACTTTCAACACATCTAACTCTAGACAAAAACAGAATCATTATTGTTCACTTCCACAAATTAAGTCAAAGATGTATCCTTTACATCACAGAATAGTTAATCCAGTGTTACCTATCTCCATTAGAAGAGTTTAATTGAGATGGGTTTTCTACTATGGTGTTATGAAACACTGGCCAAGTTTATCTTTTTAGTCAAAATCCAAGCTACAAGTATGATAATGAGATAATTTTCTTGCTACATGAAACCATCAACTAATGAAACTGTACATAAGACATATAAAATAAAGATTTAAAGTTTAATGGTTGGAATTTTCTGATCCCTACACTAGTACCTATACTTTCCCAGTGCTCTTATATCCTATTTCAACATCCACCATAATAAAATTAAATTCTCACTTTCAAGCCTTATATGATTTAAAACCAGAAATAACTACCTGGCAGCTCACAATAATATCTGATTAAAGTGACAATCCTATATAGTACTTAAATGCTAGCCCAGAAATCCTTCCAATTTTATGCTGGTATAGTGAGACAGCTATGTTAGACAGTCAAAAGAGAAGCTCAGTAATATAATGAAAACCATCAATAACTTCCTTATATCTATTTTGTTTGGTATTATAGCAAAATTGAATTGCAGCCCAAATCCATACGTTTGGAGCTATATGGAATGGTCTCAATTTTTATTCTAGAAGGGCCGACCTTGGGACAAATATACCACACCAATAGGAGGGATAGGGAGTATGGAGTGAAGGTATAGGAGTGGAGGACAAAACCCAAATACTGAGGGTAAAACCTTCCTGCGCGTGTTCTGATAGGCCAGGATTATATGATCTAACTTCACTAATTCGCTTGGTTGGACTGAGGCATGATGTGCAAAACATGTATTGCTATCCTCTTGGCACAGAAATACAATTTTCTGCCACTACGAGATTAAAACATGCGTTGTGAGAGGTGATAGTGGGACGCCCATCCCCACTATGCCATACCCTTTAGGGATGGTCTCAATTTTAACATAATAAAGCACAGAGATAAAATTCTATAAATTTACTATATTTTTTAAATTATAATTAATACCATACTTGCTTGCTTTCTTTGAAAAAATCATATTTACAAAAATCTTGAATGAAAGCAACATTGGGCCATCTTATATATTAGAGTGATGGTAAATAAAAAAACTTGATTAACTATGTTTTATAAGAACTACTATTATCACTATATCTGAATGCTCAATACTGTAATTCTTGGTTTCTTAGAGCATCCCCATTTGAGCACTATGACTAGACCTCTTGTATACCTCCTTGTAATAAGTTTTATTTTATCTCATGATAATATCTCAAAGAATTTGCATCTTTAGAAGGTGATGAGCTTATAAGTTTTAAGTAATTGGGGTAAGCTGACTAAGGGATGAGCATTACCAAAGCTCAAAAGAGCTAAACAAAAATAACAAAGTATAAAAATTTGAAGCTAGACGGATGCATCCTCTCAAATTGATGCAATAACAAACAAAACAAACCAACTCAGTTAGAATCAGAAACCGCTATATGACCATAGAATAGGGTGAAGGGGGTTAGAGAGGCTTTTTGTCCTCATCCGGTGGGGAGAACAGGTAACAGCACAAACCTGAGAGCACATATGTGTGCATGTTGTGGAAATGGTGTTCAAGGTAGAGAGTGTTTCTTATAACTCAATGTGTACAATAAGTAGGGTGAAGATGTAATTGATCAGAGCTTTATCAGCTGCAAAGCATACTTTAGGGGGAATGGCAATGGTGGCGATATTGCTGCAGATGAAGCTGGTCCTTGGGTTGAACTTTGCAACCACCACAACATTTGGACTGCTAAATGCACTACCTATGTAGCGGAGGTGTTCTTTTTTATGTTTGGAGAGCATGGTTTTGGATAGGAAAGAAGAGAACAGGCCCGCAGTCAATAATATGACTGTTTTTACAATGGCACTATGGACTGGGCAACATTCAAGGGAGGCAACTTCCACTTCAGATAACAGCCACTCTGGAATGGGGCGGCATCAGGGTAGGTTTTATAATTTTGAGTCAAAAATTGGGCTGCATATTTGGGATTGGGTAGAATTTGAAGGATAAAGCCCAGCTAATTCAGATATGAGAATAGTTTTACCTAATGAATCAACCTCCTCCAAGTCTTTTAATGGATTTTGGTTGAATGTGATTGGGTTATTTTCATATGGGTGGGCTGGGGCGGGTGGCTGGGTGAAGGATCTAGACTTTACTGGGGTCTATTCTGACCCCTATTGGTTTTTTCAGGAAAAGTGGCTTTGTGAGAAGACTCCTACTTTGGTTAATCAGTGGCAGCTGCAACTACCACATTGGGGGAGGAAGGAGAATGTGACAACTTTGAAGAAAGTAATCATGGCAGCAATGGTGTCATCCCGAAAAGAGCTGCGTGGGAGCTGTGGCTTGGGAGATGGAGTGGCAGCACCAAATTAAATGATCCAATTCAAAACAGGCAGGGCAGATGGCGCTCTCTCTATTCTTCAGGCCCAGAAAGGATGGTCAGGGGAATAAGGAATAATGGTGTGGAAGGGGGAATGGTAAGGGTGATTTCCACATAAATTTGAAATATAGTCACAAAGGCGTTAAGGCTTACAAGGCAGGTGGTTCCTTTAGATCCATGTATTGCAGTATGGTGTCAAACATTTATTCTGACAATTCGTTGGTAATTTCTCTATGTAAAACCTCTGGTGGGAGGTGGGTAGGGAGGCCTGCAAACTAAACAACAAGGGTGGTATCATTTGGCAACAAAGTATGAGTGGTTAGGAGGGGGAGTGCCCTGGAATACAAGGGGGTGATAACTGCCATTTAAGCTTTAGCTTCACTTGAGAAGCTGAGATCAAAATACCCCTTAAAGGGGATGAAGATGATGAAGCTGGCAGTCTGCATAACAGACTGAGCTAATTTTATTGACAATTTATCAGTTTAAGGGAGCAAATTGCCATATTCAACCTGAAGGCTTAATTGAATGTTGATCCTGGGGAGCACAAGGGGGAAAAGAGGCACCACCTGAGTTTAGTTGAGGTGCAAAGCTAATTCCTTTTTTGGGACAAAGCAACCTTAAGAGTTGGGAAGGCCAGTAAAATCAGCTTAGACACATTTCAGCAATGGCCAAAAACATTAGTAGGTTGTGCACCATTGCCCATGAGGACAACAGGCGTTGAACTTATTGACATAAGTGAAATAGGAGAGAGTTGACAATAAGTGGAGTAGTTACTAAAATTTAAACTATTATTAGACAAAAAGTAGGCGAATTAAGATAGAAACTGATAATTATATAGTTTTAGTCCTCTCTATATATTAACTAGAGCCCAATATAGCCTCTAAGACACAGTGACCTTTTAGCTTATATTATATAGGGATACTAATAAAATGATTCATAAATAGTTGATTTTGATTTATCTAAAACTTAAGAAAGATGTTAATGCATGTTATCAACCATATAGAATAGTGAGATAGAATTTATTATTAAAGTGATAATCAATTATAATTAGATGACCCAACTTGATTTTATATAAGATTCTCTATTTATATGACCTAATGATGATTTATTGTACTAAAATTAAAGCTATACTAATGTAAATATCTGATCCTGAATTTATACTATATTAATCTAAATATTTAGCGCTTCTTTGGTTAGGTAATGTAAATTATGAGATTATAGTACTTACTTTTATCTATATTTGAATATGTTTTGTGCCTACCTTTCTTTTTTCTTACTCTTTTAAAGCTCTATTTTCAAGATACTTTTTGTAATTCCTAGAACTTTACTTTCAACTTTTTTTCGTTACAAGTGTTATTATAGATGTTGACTTAACTTCTAATTACTACCCCCTATCCATTATTTGACTGAATACTAACTGTCATAGACTGATGACATGATTGAGGGTACTAACTCTAAGGATAAAGCTGGTCGTCAGGAGGACAAAAAGGTTAAGTTAGCAGGCCTTCCTGACCACAAACATACCCTGGACCAACGCAGGGTTCAGGCGAGATATGCCCAGGATGGACCAGGGGATGTGCATGATGCTAGGCCTTGCATCATAGCAAGGACATTAAATGCACCAGCTTATACCATGAATATTGATGGTTCAATTTGGCTCCTTGACATATGTGTTTATAAACTCGTTCAATTCTTGAAAGCTTTAACTCAGTTTGTCCTTAACTACAAACGATAACTTAGGTTTGGTCAATCTTGAGATATAGTACCCTGGCTGATGGAAGCGTGCGCCTATTGATGTACTTAGGCTTAGCATCACTTACACCAGTTGAAAATTCCCCACCAATGGTTTAAGTATGTTTCCTCAAGACCAACCTTCCTTATTAGTCGACTTTCCTAATAAAAATCCCCGTTAAGCTTTACATTTTAATATGGTTCCTTGGGTGAACCTGTTCACAGACCACATCAAGGAGGTCTAGAACAGCGTTAATCAGTTTAATATAACTAAATTATCACCCGTATCTTGTGCACCTCTTGGGCGTCCTGGTCCTCTCCAGATAAAAGCCCCAAGCACTCCTGCACTGGTCTCCATTAGGATATGGACTCCTCTTTGGGGTCCAAACAAGTTTGGTTTTTTATTTGCTTTCACCTAATGTATACCATGTTGTACACCCTTGCCCTGTGTCACGTTTGCTCTAGCATCCTCCACAGTGCCTGTTTACCATCCTGATAATGACTAGTTCCCTGGCGGTGTGGCTGTTCATCTTGCACCATCTCACTGGTAATGGGAGAGTTACAGACACTCTACTTACACTAACGCAACCATCCCAGCCATCAAAACATACTGTTATCTATACCATCTTTTGGGAATCTTATCATCCAGAATTGTCATGCGGCGGCTCTCATTCATTAATCAACTCTTCCTCAATAATTGAGTAAAGGTATGCCTATTGTACTCATTGTACCCGTTTACCCATTGTACTCCCAAATGATCGTGATTCTAACATCAGAGAGTTGATGTTCTGTGGATAGGATATTTACTCTAAATGTCTCTTTTTAATACTAATAGAGAGTTATCATTTGCCAAACTTATCTAGTTTTTTGTAAGTTGTTTTTGTATTATAGATTCACTATACAAGGTATTGAAAAATTGATTATTAAATACAATCCTGTATTTTTTTAGTACTAGATGAATAACAATCCTGTATTATATTCTGCAAAATCAACCTTGTTAGGGGACAGAGGTCATGTGATCAAGGACAGCCAAAGAAGTTCCAAGGGTGGAACTATTACATGCGCAGTAGTGTAAATTTGCAGCATACATCTACATGTTGCTCAATACAGAGGGTTTCCACATTATTTCATTTCTAAAGAAGACATTTATTCCAGTATGGAATCCAACACTAAAAATCTAACAAATGACCAATCTATTATCTTTTACGTCAATCCGCTCAATCCTCCTTAGATAGCACAAGTAAAGTAGAATGGAACTACAAACCCCATTTTGAAGGGTTGATTCTTACTATTTTACTAGCAAACAAATAATACTGATTATCTAAAAGCTATTGCGAGGATTCAAAATATTCAGTCATTAAAAGTTTAACTTATATCATCTTTGTTCTACCCTAAGCACAACTAACAGCAATTGATCCAAGATTATAAGTAATAATGCATTATGAATCATAACCAGCTATTATCCTACATTATCAACGCCAAGAAAATTGTCCAATTCATTACTGGCTATCTTTGACTATCTGTGCGTGAAGCACAGATGACTAACGTCTGACACACTGCCTTGATCATGGAACCTATTAACTGAAACCAGCAAGTGTAGATGCACTGCGGTCCCCACATAACCAACTGGAAAACAGTTTCTGGGGTGTATGAAAAACATGGATTTCAACCATAAACTTAGACAACACATTTTAAATGAATGGAAAAGCACATAAGCCAGTCAAATTGCAACACAATCAAGATCACTTGGCAGGCCAAGAATGAAAAAGGTGTTACTACTGAATGGGTTTAGAGTGAACTGGTTTCAATTAGAGGCAGAAACACGATTACTGTCACATGAGCCAAGGCACTTCAAGCTGATTCTGTAGAAGACCTCACCCAATACACTCAGCAGGAGATGAAAATTAGAACATAACATATTAGTAGTACTTCTAATGCTACTAGTTTTTTACAGGAAGAATTATAACTTATTCAGTATTGACAGGTATTTTTGCGTCATGATTTTAGTTCCTTAAAGGACGCCTACCTCATGCTGCACAATGATTTTGGAGATTGCTTAGCGCTAATAGTGACCTTTACTATATTACTTAGGAACTATGTGATGCTAAAAAAGACACAAACCTTGAAAATGAATAGTTCATAACCTCAATACCACTTGGGAGGTAAAACTGCTTCACTAAAATAATTTAAACAGCAATTGAAACAAGACTGGGAGGAATGATTGACTTAAAAAGGGTGCACTAAAAACTAACTTGTGTGAAGAATACTGCCAATGTAAGCCTCAAGTTCCAGTTAAGACAGACCTAAACTAAATTTAGTTTATGCATTGGAGGTAGGGTCCATGTCCTTTTCAATGAGTCAACCACAACGTCATATTCCGGCCATGCTATTAACTTTACCATGGTCCATCATGAATCCAACTCATGATTGGGGTTGCTCTATTAAACCTAATAATACTGGGTCTCGTGTCAGGTCTTCTCAAGATGCCTTTAGTAACACTAATCCCAAAATTTCATTCCAATCTCTACAGCGGCTTAACCCTGTTGGCCTTCCAAACTTTTATTATAGAAGGAATGTTCAGTCTTTTTTAAAGATGTTTAAGATGGCCATTTATGGAGCCATTTATCTACATAAGGCTACCACTATGATTTATTTGGCTGGATGACCAAAGAAGAAACCTGAGCTTTTCTTACCTCCCCCAAAGATAACTTGAGTTTCAATGACGTCAAAGAAGCCATGTTACATTTATCTGGCAGTCCAGAGAAGATGGCCACTCGCAAGGCTGAATTTATGATTATCCAGTTTCAAAAGAAATATACTATTACTGAGTGTGCCAACCAAATCTATCATGAGGCTCAAATTCTATTATGAAGGAAGGCATTGGCTGAATTTCTATTTTATTTCTCTTAAGGACACTACTAAGAGTTAACCCAAGCTGCACCAATTGCTATAGCTTACATTAGTCAAGGACTTAAACACTTTGGCGACGATCAAGTATCTGAAGCAATGTGAGATCACTTTTGGTCCACGCAACGTAAAGATATGAAACAACCCTCTAATATATGATAAGGTAACAATAAAAATGCACTAGGGTCTAGTTACCCACAACGTGGGAATGTGGGGCCTTGTGAGGGGATCTCTGAGGTAACTTTTTGGATCTGCAATTCCATAGGGCACTTTGTGTTATCTGCCCAAGAGACGGCCCAATATAAACTATACTACTTTTCCTGTATTTGATGAAGACCAGGACATGAAAGTTATCAAGAGAGGGGGATACTCTATTATTAACAATTATCTATTTTATTATAGTAACATGTCAAATAAATCCATCAAGTACAAGCGTAACAAAGCTTCACATTGAGCTCAAAGAATCATGAAGTTTTCTCAAGATTTATTTCATGAAGCTTGCAAAATGCGCTCGGTTTATTAAGTCAGATTTTTGGGCAATTTAACCCCTTTTATAAAGTGTGGCTTTACTTCTCATGTAATTGAATACCCATTTTCTGGATGTCAGCATTAGGATCAAGACTATGATTGATTTGAAGTTATACCCTATATTCTTACATTAAACGCAATTTTAAATGCTTTTTATTGTACTTAGATATATACTTGTAAATAAGCTCTAAGTTTGTGCAATAGTCAAAAGCGGTGCCCCAATTAGTTTTATTTTGAGCCATTTTGCAAATAAATTAAAGATTTATCCCAACGTGGTCTATTGTTAACAATACAGAATTGCTAGTCTAGAGAGCATCATCAGCGAAGGATCCTACAATGCTCTGCCTATGTTGTTTGGATATTCTCAGGTCAGCTCCCAAGCCATACTATTGCTTAGCAGAAACTATCAAATTTTTTAATTGGGGCAAGCTTTCTTAAATCTTATGGAAAAGTCATCAACTATGAAAAAAATCTCCAATATTCTTAATAAGCTATTGACTTTAAATTACTATTGAGAGGAAAAGGTTCCCATTTTAATAACTGAATTGGCTTTAAGATGTAATAACACTGATGGAGTGATACCTATTTGTTATCATCAAGTTGGTCATCATATTTGGTCCCCTCCTCCCATCATCTTCAAAATTTAAGTTATCCCCTTACAAGCATTCATCAGTTGTGAGTTGCTTCCTGAGGAACAGCATGATTTAAGCACTGGAATGTCTCTTGGTCTTGAGGACGGGATACTAGGTTAAGTCTAATAACCATGCTAAAAATCAGGGATTGGGCCTCACGTGGCTCCTGGTTTGATCATTCCCCATAAGTAGGGACATCTGTGATCTCCTGTCTAATTTAATTTCTCATAAGATTACCATAAAAAGACAGGAAGTCGTCTTCAGTCACTTACTACTCAGAGAAGAGGATCTGTCAATTTAAAACTTTGGAGAACTATCAGTTTTGGATTACCTGATGGCATCCCAAATGCATGTGCGCTTATCTCGCAAGATCAATTGGAGGGCTTACCAGAGCAACAAAGGATCATGCTTTTCCTTTTTACTGAGATGCACTCAAATTTTTTGACCAACCATTAAATTTAGAATGCACTAGAAAAATTACACCACATCAACACTAAGATGCTCAACTAAAACACTCACGGTCTAAATGGCGTAACTGATCCAGAAAAGAAGTCATAAAAAAGAACTTGACCTACTATTATGTCAAAAAATGATTAAGCCATTTCGCATTCCTTGAGCCAGTCCTGCTCTTATTGCCAAAAAAAGATTGTCTCCTACCGTTTAGTAATTTGTTAATGTTGATTAAATAAGATGACAAAAAAGTTTTTTATCCCTTACCATGTATAGATGACGCCTTTGATCTACTAAAAGATGCTAAGTATTTCACTGCTTTGGACCTAATCAGCGGCTATTGGCAGATCATCCTGATAAATATAAGAGTAAAAAATGCGCCTAGATAACGTCAAATGGGTTGTATCAGCCAGCACGCATGCCTCAAGATATGTGTAATGCGCCTTCCACCTATCAGAGAGCCATGGACACCATACTAGAGATTCTGAAGTTGAGTTGCGTCTTGGTTTATCCTGACATTACTAATGTGCTATCACACCTTCACGCTGCATCTATCAGTTAGAGGAAAACTTTAGGAGAATATCCAAGGCTCAGCTGAAAATCAAGCCCAGAAAATGTCAATTTTTAAAGGCCCAAATGAATATAACTAGGTCACATTGTCAATACTCAAGGTATATCCCACATCCCCCAAAAGCTTGATGCCATTAACCGGATGATAAACCCTGAGAACAAATGATATGCAGATGTTTTAGGCATGTTAGTATAATACCGTTGATTCATACAAGGATTTTCACAGCTATCTTAGCCCTTGTTTCATTTGCTAGGAAGTAGAGTGGTTTTCCAATGCTCTCTGGACTGTGAGTTCACCTTCAATAAGTTAAATGCAACTTTAAGCTGAGCACCAGTACTATGCTACCCCATTTTTGACTAACTGTTTATCATTCAATCTGACGCTACTTGAATGACCACTAAGGCGATTCTGTAATGTGATGAGCATGGGGAGGAGCATCAAGAAGTCTTATTATAGTCATGCTTTAATAAACAGGTTAGAAACTATATGGTAATGGAGAGTAAATGTTTAGTCATCATTTTTGCTACAACCTTTTTGGCGTTATTCTTCATAAAACTATTATCTAATTTGTTATCAAAAACGCCTCATTACAATGGTTATACAACCTTAAGGCGCCCTAAGGACGTTTAGCCATATAGGCATTGAATCTCCAGGTTTTTGATAATGAAGTAGTACACAAATTTGGGCCATCTCATCAATATTTAAACAGACATTCCTGGTTACCCATCATTTCTGCGCTGACTCCTTATATAGACTAACTGTTTGAGAAAATGAAGGTCCTCAAGTACAATGATATGAAGTTCATCATTATACGCACCTTGTATTAATTGTTGGAGGACATATAAGATTTGAAGTTTTACTCTTTACAAGAGCAGATATGAAGGGTGAAGATGGTTGTATTCTGTCCTATCTGAAAGACCATCAATCATTATACAAGCTCACCAAATCGTTATACATGGCAAACTGATCAAATATTTGGGGCAGGTCCAACAGGGCTACCACTGTGAGTCCATGAGATTTGATATCCAAGAAATTTTGATGAAATGTTAATAATGGCAATATCAATAGCCTTATAATGCTTCCCAATATCTATAAACTGATTAAACAACAACTTTCCTTGGCATACTATCTTTATTATCATTAAAGGATCTTTGCCTGTCATCAACTTTAATCACTGCTACATTGTTGTGGCCATCGACTACTTGAGTAAGTGGGTCAAGGCTAAGTCCCCTAAGCAATGTCAGAGCATTCATTACCGCAAAGTATATCATGGAACACACAAAGCATAGAAATGGGCGCCTGCAGGTTTTTTGACTGACATTGTTACCAGTTCCACTTCTAGGATAATTCCTGAGAGAATAAAAGCATTTAATTAGATAAATTTTCTTCACCTCATACCATCCAGAAACTAACAGGAATGCGAAAAGTTCAACAGAGCTTAGGAGTAAATTCTCTGAATGTTTGATGTCACCTCCCCATCACAGAAGACCCTATATACTAGCCCAATAATATTTGCCTACAACCTAAGCTATCACAGTGATACAGGGGTTTTAACCTTTAAACTGCTCTATGGTCATCAGCCTGCCTTGACCCTTTTTTCAATCCGTTGTAAAAGATGAGGATGTAATCTAACTCTAAGAATATCTAGACCAATTGGTTAAGGATTTATTTAAAATATAAACTAATGCATGGGGCTACCTTAACTAGAAAGATTAATCAGAAGGCTTAGGATGATATGAATTGAAGAACATTAAATAAGTTAAATCAAAGTGACTGAGTATCATACTGCAACACGTACAGGTTTGGAAGAACACATTAAATTTCTACATTCTGTAAAGGACAATATATAATCTTAGAATGTTTTTCCACTAACGTCTATACCATTAAGCACTTATCTAATGGGAAACATTTTAATAGAGTTCATACAAAGTACTTTAGTCCCTACTATGGCAATCAATTTCCTTGGTATAATCTATGATGGATGAGTTATGTCAAGGGAGGAGACCTGTTTTCAAAGACATTGACTAAACTTCAAGGACTAACTCCTATTTTTATTCAAATTTAATAAGAACAAACGCGACCATTTAAGCCATCAAACCGTACCATTATCTATCCCATCTTGTGGGCCTCCCAGTTATGCCAGAGTCATCACGTGGTGACTATCATCCACTAGATCAGTTATTTACTGTAAAGTAAGTACTGTTATGTTTTTTGTTATCATTGTACTTATTGTAACTAAATTTACTCCCCAATACTCATGATGCTAACATCAGGATATCACTGTTCTTTAGACAAGAGTTATGTCTTTTTTGCAATGAGAAAGCCAGATCTTATACCTTTGGGTGCACAGGGAAGTAAGGAACAGAAGCCTTGAATTCCTTCAGGATGGCACTTAAGTGTAGAATGACTGTAGAGAGTTGATGGAAATGCGCTTTCACTTATGTAGGGTCTAACGTTGGCAACTATCCTGGGTATGATAATAATTATTCTAAATATGCGAAGTGATGTAAGATTACTAATAGATATGAGAAAATTTATGGTCCCTTCATCAGTTAATAAGTTCTCAAAATGTATAGAATGGAGGTGCCCTGTGGCGGATAGTGCTCTTAGGTCCTCCTCATTCAGGATCTTCATTCCTCATCCAATAATATGGTTGATCCATGGTCATCTTTTTTGAGAATCTTCTAATTTTCATCTTGCCATTGTTCTAGGTCTTCAGGTTTGCAATACTAGATACAGGGTCAAAGTTGCATCAGGTGCCAATCTTTGAACCTCCTTTCTCAATTCTTCCAAAAAAGGAAAGAGATCCATTATGCAACAGTCCATTCTAGCTACAAAGGTCAATTCCAGATGGAGACGTTAAATCAATTTGTTGTTCAGATTTTAGTATATCATTCTGACCTACAGTACAAACGCTGACATTGCTCTCCTTAAGATATTGTCATAGGAGGACATATGGGAGCAAGAACCTAGCATGTACGCGGTTAGCTACCATGACTTTGATAACAATAGCAATAAATATCTAGAACCATCCATATAGTATGCAATAAAGCCCTATTAGGAGATGTCCAAATTGTTAGGTTGCACAGCAGGGCGATAATGATGGAACAATAGACGAACTTTCATTTAAAATGGGGAGAGCTAATCAACTAGCATTAGATTTCATAGTCTCATTAGTAGTTTATTAAGACAATCCCTTGAGTGGCGAACACTTGTAGTCTGATTATTTTATTGCTAGTGCCCTCATAGTTAGCTTGGTAGTCCCAGGAGCGGCAGAGTCCATTAAGGGCTGAACGCTACTGGTAAGTCAGGGCTCTCTTGCATACAGAGCTAGAATGGTGATTTTTTGTTTATTTGATGATAGATTATGTATAAGCTAGTAAGGCAGAAGGAAAGTATTGGTTCCATTTCATGGGGTCTGAGGCTGCCACTTATGGTTAATAGAAACAAGAGTACAGTTTTCACGCTCTACTGTTTATTAGTAGAAGGATTATATGGAGCAGTAAAATGCTGATTGGTATTACATAAGGGGTTAGCTCTTGAACAACTTGGGACATAAAGTTTACCCATTGTCAGAAAGCAGACCCCTTGGTCATCCATGTTGGGTGATAGTGGAGTAAAACAGGAATAATGTGTGTTCTTAGTAGTAGCAGAAATGAAAAATGGATTTGATCCATTTGGTGAGATGGTTTATTGCGAGAAGTATATAGTAATGATTATGGAGATCCAAGGGTAGGGGTCCTACAAAGGTCACACCTATGACACTAAATGGCGAAGAAGGAGCTACAACCTCAAAATGATAACGGGGCTTGGCTGCTCCTGGGTCCTGAGCACTAGACAGGTTTCAATAGTTCTTTTATAAGTTAAAGCATTCAGTCCAAATAACATTGATTTATCAGCACTTGTAGGTTTTTAACTGCTCAGTGTCTCATGTTTGAGTGCCCTTCAAGGATGACATTTGGTTTGAGATGAGGTTACACATAGGGTAGCCAATTTCCATCAATTAGTAAGCACAGCATATCATCCTGTATCTTTGGTTTTTAGACTTTGATCATAAAGTTTTTAGTTTCTGGAGTATCCAAACCCCAAAATTCTTGCCAGCTAATTAAATCATAGAAGTGATCGTCCTCAAGCACTAATAATGCCAAGGTCAGTGTTGGGATTTGAAGGATGAACTTCAACTGTTAAAGAAAAACTCTGGGCAATCAAAGATCCTGGCATGAAGATTTTATTTTTAAAATAAAAGTAATTAAAATAATTATAAAAGCTCCCATTAATTGTCAAAAATCCTTTAAATTTGTTGCATGATAGTGGCAGCCAAAAATATTGTGAAACAAAAAGTACTTCAAATTATTTTAAAGAGCATTATTAAGGGAAAATTGGGTGCTAAAACTGTGAGGAAAGTTGTAAACGCTTCCAAGACAAAATCTATATATGATTCCCTCTTTGTTTTTATGTGGCATTTTCAACATTTTAAAAGTAGTAAGATTCAATAGCCTAGAGTGGGTTTGGACCTCAACATTGGAGTTAATCAAATCATTAGCTGAGGTTAATTTTCAACAATGTCTCCTTATCATACTTGACATAGGGAGGTAAAGGGTCGTACATAATGATTATGTACTCAGTTCACCACAGTACCTTGAAACCTTAACAATTAAACTTTCAATTCTCATTTTATATATGACCTTCAAAGGTCCTGACCAATTTGAGCCCAATTTGTTGTCTCTTCACCTGGCTGTTGATGGTAAAAAAGGGCTAACTACCCTTCTGGTGATGGTAAAAAATGACAAACTCACCTGGGTTGAAGGTATGTTGGTACATGTTTAATATTACACCAATTTGTCTCTCTAGAGGGGGTTATCTGGATTTGAGATGATGAGCGAGTCAAAATTTTCTACTCCTGAGTTGAGCTTCAATAAGTCGGCTCTCAGGCCAGTCTAAATGAAACCTGTCTTTGAAGGCACCAATTAGAGTCTCAATATGGAAGCATAACTTGCACCAGAATTGATGGAGATGTCTTCGGGAATTTCAACTCCACTTCTCAAACCTCAAGAGGCATGATACCCACCATTATGGTCATGAGGACGATGCAGTACAATGATGGTGCCGAACAGGTAGGTGATCTGGAAGTCTGTGAAAGATCCTGATCATACAGGCCACAAAGGTCACCTCAGCACCATGTCACCACTCATCCTATAAATATTAATGCTTTCTAACTCAATAAAGTAGTCTATTTTGCCCCATCTTTTTTTTATTGACTTCTCCGCTAGTTTACAGCTTTGAGACCATTTTCAAACTTAAGATACATTGGAGAAAAAATGTTACGCTGAGAGTAGTAACAGACGAATTTTCAAAGCCAGAGCCTGAAGCTAAATAAATTTATTATCAATATCTTTCATAATAACTTCAGGTCTCAAAGGAGGCTTGGTCTAACATAAATTTGACATTGGTGGGCAATTAGGGATTCTTTCCATAAAAAGCTTGAAAGGGGGACAATTTGATACTTTAATGGTAACTAATTCTTAGGCTATAATTGCACTGAGTATGTATTCAGTCAACGTAGATGGTAAGCTAATGCCAATATCCAATTGTTTAGGTCAAGATATCATTAACTCGCTCAACCATCACATTGGTTTCAGGATAATAGGGTGTGTTAATTACTTGACTGTACCCATAAATCAGTTAGTTCTTACACCAGCAATGGCCATATGTTCTGTCTATTTTCTGAGAAGGACTATGTTAGGACAACTGTTTTGGTTATGAAAAGTATCTAAATTGAGGCAGTAGCTTTTGCCAAAGTTAATGGAAGGGATATGACTTCATTCCATTCAGTGAGATGATTAACAGTCAGTATGAGGAATTGATGGTCATTAGATGCTCAGGATAAGGCGCTCACAACACCTATACTAACCATATGAAAGGGTTCAGAGGGAGGGATCACTTGATGTTGAGGCTGAGGAGTAGGGCTAGATTGGCTTTTACATACCAAACAAGACTCCAATAAGTTATAGCTTATAGGCTTCATTCCTTCCCAAAAGCACTGGGACTTGAGCCATTAATAAGTTTTCTTAATTCTTTAATGGCCAAATTGCAGATGTCCTTAAAAGATAATATCATTTTGTTCAAATGAACAAATATGGTAACATTAGTTGATGCTAGCATATAGAGGTTACCCTCCCAGATTTCAAGTTTCATTGACCTTTTATCTAAATCCTTTTTATTGTGACAGACTCATTTCTCCACAGTTGAGGTTGGCCTAGGAGATTGTAGAGTCACTCTTTTTGGGCTTAAGTAGAGATAGAATAGATAATCTGGACAAACAATACTCTTTTTGATTTGGCCCTGGGCAATGGATGATAGAGAAATCACAATTTTGGAATTTTAAAAGTTTATCATGCCACACGCCCATCAAAATCTTTTGTTTTGCAGTTCCATCGAAGCAAAGCATGATTAGTAATTATAGTGAAGTGGCCCCATACAGATCGAGTTGGAAATGTTTGATAGCCATAAACTCCACCAGGAATTTTCATTCTATTACATTATAGTTGTGTAAGCCTTAGGTAAAGTTTTTCTATAAATGCAATGGGAAGTTCCACTAAATGTTCACTATTTTGGGTTAGTATAGCTTTATAATGATATCACTATCATCAGTAAAAAGTAAAAACGGGTTGTCAAAGTTAAGGTTTATAAAAACATAAAAATGTTTAAGAGCCACAAATAATAGATTGAAGTACTGGTGCTTCTCTTTTTATCAATGAAGAATTTTTTAATAAGTAAACTAAGGGTTTGGATATATCTTTAAATGAGGAATTAATTGTCAATAATATCTTAGCATCCCTGGAAAAAGTCTTCACATCTTGAAGGTGCTTAGGTAGGGAAATCTGAGAGATGGTCGTAACTTTGTCATCCATCAAAGATATTCCTTTTTTGACTTACTTTATGTCCCAGAAAAACCATTTTGTTTTGGAAGAAGGAACTTTTGGAGGGCTTTAAGTTAGTATAGTTTGTCATAGTTGCTGAAAGACCTCCCTGAGATGAGCTAAAATGGGCGGTAAAAGTTTTTGAGAAGATGGTTATTGTGTCAATATAGACTAGAATGCAGGATCAATTTAAGTATCCTAAAAATCTATCTATCGCTCATAAAGAAAGTAGCAGGGCGTTGCATAGCCCCAGAGGCATCCGTGTAGGTTCAAACAGCCCTTCACTAAAGATAAAAGCGCATTTTTTAAAATTCTCAAGGAATAGGTCAATCTTCATATAACCACTGGCAAGATTCTCCAGAAAAATATTTTGATCCTGATATTCTATGAAAAAGAGACATCTATATAAGGCGGGGGTAACTATCCTTTTAGGTGATGGAATTAAATTGGTAATATTCCATGACAACTTGATGGCCACCATTTTTTTGTTTATTGAAAGCGAAGTGGAAGCCCAATGGCTTTTAAATTCCATTAGTCCAGCCTCTAGTAGTTGTTTTAACTCAGGAGCCACATGAACCTCCTCTACTTTAGACTTTTAACTAGGGAAAATGAAGTTGACAAGTCAATCCCTAAATTTCAGTAGACTGCAGAAGCAGTTTACATCTATAATATGTTTGATAGGACAGGCTTGACTTAGGAGATGACTGCATGCTGTGGAGCTTGAAAATTTGTTTGTTTTTTATTCCCAATAAAATGGAGATAGATATTTCATTGGAAGGGTCCAAGATCTGGGGGCAGGGTCAAAGCTTCCTTAGTAGAAGGATTGGGCTGTTTTATACTTCTAAAACATGGAGATGAGAAATTTGAATTTTTGACTTAGGGCCACCATGACTTGAGAACCTAGAGGTATATAAAGGCGTGGGAGGCATAAAGAGGTAATTCATCCTCAGCATCTACTGCTTTAGGGCAGCTTGGTTTCAAGTCCCAACATTTGGTATTCTATCTAAAAAGATAAAGGTAGGATATTCAATGAGGAATATACTCTTCTTTTTAGGGCCCCTTATGTTTATGTGAGATTATATATCATTGGTATCTACTTACCAGAATTGAAAGGTATCGTTCCTTATGGTTAATTATACATGTAATTTCTCTCATTAGTTGGATTTAGATGATTAACTTGTGTTTATCATTTTCTAAGGTGATAGCAGGGGTAGTAAAAAAGCTTCCTAAATCTTAAACGCAAGGCAAAATATTCTCCAATAGCTGAGTGAATTGAGATACTGTTATTCATATTTAACCTCATTAATTTAGTCAGGAGTTAACTTGATTTTTAATTAGTCAGAGGATATAACGTTAACTGGGATCCAGTGTCAACTAAGCCAAGAAATTACTTTTATAGACTATAATTCTACCAATACAACTGGGGATCCAAACTGGGAGTTAACTGCTAAAGGACAGTCAGTAGATATTTGCAGCAATGCTATCTGAGGGCTTTGTTTAGGCCAGTAAAAGGGCTTTTAGCTTGTTTTGAAGTTATGTTGGTTAACGCATGGCTTTTGCTTATGGATATGATGTTAAGAAAATGTTTTGGTAATTGTCCAACGTAAGAATAGATAAAAAGTGTAAAGTTATTATTGTCATGAATAGAAGGGGGTACATTAAATTCAGTGGGGGCAGCTAATACATAGTAACCAGAAGTTTATAAGCATAGAACTGGTAATATGATGCACATTATTTTTGTCAGCAGAAGGCGCCTCTTGCCCTAATCTGAATGATCTTTTTCTGAATTATTCTGAAGCTTCGGTAGCAGTTGTCCACAGTGTGATTGGTATGCTTGAAATAACTGCAGTACTGTCCCAGAATAGAAGATAAGGGAGGTGTTACCACAAAACTCTGAGCAAGGTTTGGGGTTAGGACAAAAAACCCATCAGTACAATTATTGAAGACTTATATAAGGGTTTTCTTAAAATGCAGCAGTGACGCAAGGTTAGTCTTTACCACTGTTGGGCCACAGAGAAGCAACTCTTAACTGAACCATTATTAAATTAGGACCCCAGAAGTTCCCAGCGAGATAGTAGGCCCTAAGGGCCTAGAAAGCTAAAGATGAACTAAGAAGGTAAGAAAAACGAAGAATTTATTAGAATAAGCTTTGAGGTATTTATAGGACCTTGAGGTTAAAGATGGGATTGGGAAGTGGAGGAGTTGAGATAGGTGGGTAGCAGGAGCTAGGTGATACCATCTAGGATAGGGAGATCTAGGCATTTATTGCCAATTAAGATGTATAATTATTAGTAATATTATAAGGGGGATTTGGGATTATACTTAGAATTAATTGCTGGTGAATCCTGAAAGAGTCAATTGATTGTGTGCTTGCGCCAAGATGGGATTTTGCTGCAACCCAATAGCTTCAACACCTTGGCATTAGTTGCTAGTGTCAAATCATATAAATTTTTAGGACCAATCCCCAATACTTTGTGTCAAGCTCACCCAAGTTAATGGGGAGCCCAACTCAGCATTTGCTTGTAGGTGAGTAATGACCCCTAGTTGAACCTTCCCTCAATAAAGGGAGAATCCTGATAGAACTCCCTCCAAGCCTCGCTAGGGGTTAGAGACAAGTGGGGGTCATTAGCATGAGAGCGGCATTAGGAATGATACCCAGCATTGGGAAGAGGTCCTGGCATCAGTTTAAGATCCAGCATCAGGAATGGGACCTGGCATCAGGAAGAGGTCCTAGTATTGGCATTGGAAGCTGGCATCAGAATGGGACAGATAACCTTGGCTTGGCCGCCCAGTCTTAAATCAGAATCAGACCAGCCAGGGGGAACCCCCAACTATCCTACTGCTTCCAACCTGGCTTGAGCGCAAGCATGGCTGAACAGGGGCCAGGACAGGGAATTCGTACCTCCTGGGCTTTATGGCCCAGGGTAGGCTCTGGGCTGTGGCCCTCACCAATTGACCGCCCTCATCCTTATTCAGTTGTAGCCCTTATGGGGGAATCAGAGGCACCTAGCATGGAGCACCATTTTTCAAGTCACGTGGAGTGTAAACCTTTTGGTAGTTTACTGCACAAGTTGGCTGTACATAGTACTAAAAACACTAGTTGTATGACGACAACTAGTAGGTTGAGTCTTTATAATAGGTGGCAACAAATCCACTCTAGTAACTGTAACTTGATAAAACAACTAGAGACTTATTTTCCCTTTAAACATCAATTTAGAGAAATATATAAAACTATATTGTAGTTGAATTCTGTTTTTATTAGTGAATGATAGGGGTTTTTATAGGCAGAAGGCGGACAACTTTTTTATATAATTCTCTGAAAATCAACTTTTTGGTCTCCTGATAAACCTAACCCTTAATATTAACTTTCAATGATGGTAAATGCCTTTGTTCTAGTTAATTTTCAGCAGTGTAACCTTTCACAGATCAGCAACCATCCTCTTGTGTTAGAAAATGTATGTAGATGTGCTTGGAGCCGTGTTATCTGATTACAACTACTAGCTACCTCCAAAAAAAGCGTTAAAACGCTTCAGTAACTTCGTAAAAACGACTCTAACTGCTCAAATCCACTGTTTTAACGATCCACTATTGCAATCTGACTATTGGCAATCAAATGCTCATCAAAATTCCTAATTAACATTGCCGTGATCCCCAATGAAACATGTATCAAAACAATTGTCAGACTATATCCTTTGGTTAATTGCAACTAACAATTTAGTCAGGGATGATCCCTGATGAATACTAATTGAAACCAGTTGTCATACTATATTCTTTAGTTAATTTTGACTAACAATTTAGTCAACAACCATTGATAAACAATAGCTTGCTTTAAAATCTTTGTAATTCTAATTGGCAAGTGAGATAAATAATGTGGTCAACCAAATTTCCAACACATCCCCACTTGACTGGATTACCCAGCAAGATAGTTTTAGAAGCAATTTCTTCTCTTAAAGACTTAACTAACAAGCCTAGTTTATAGGTCCAACTTCTGGACTTAACTAACTCATTAGTTTAGTGGTCCTCTTCTCAGGGCCGCTTCTTTTAAACGTGGTCCTATGACCTCATGCCATACCAGGACTACTTGGGCATCATTGCCAGTCATAGCTTGAAAAACCTGTACTCCCCCAGGTTGGGCTCTCCATTTGTGATCAGAGCGGCTTTTCTTCATTCCTAGGGATTTAGTGCCTCGGGACTAATTCTAGTGGACCCAGTTGCAACTTGAGCTGGCCCTGCTGATGAAGTAGGGAACCACATGCAATGATTTTGAGTACAACAAAATAAAAATTCATTTTTAATATAGTTTTTCATTATCAATAGATATTTCCTTTTTTATGTTGTTTACTCATGTTTTTATATATTTTTATTTTTTGTATATATACTTTTTAGTGCCAATTTTTAAATATTTGCTATGAACTTGGTTAACTATATGACCATTGAGGATGTTTTTGATCATATAAGCATCCATTGCTGATTTGGAAATTACTTCAAAGGGGTTATACATAAGACATCTAGCTTATTTAACAACCAAATCCATGTGTATCATAATAAAATACTTTATCCCCAAAACCAAATATTTTTATGGGTGGTCATGTTTTACCATCATACATTTTAGCCTGGATCCTTTTCCAAAAGGTTTCTGCAAACACTTGATATTGTAAATCAATAATAATGTTGTCTAATCAATTTAAATATTGGTCTGGACTCATCCTCAAAGATTATTTCTTTGCTGAGTATAGAATTGGTGGTAAGGCGGCTTTTCCTCCATAAAGCAATTCAAAGGGTGTTTTCCCAGTTGATGAATGATAGCTGACAATATAGTCAAATGTCACCAAACTTAAGTACTAAGCCTAAGCAGACGTTTTTCCTGCAACCAGCTTCTGTAACGTAGCGGCTAAGGTAGCGTTCACTCTCTCAACTAGTCCAAGAGTCTCTGGCTAATTTGGAGTTGATATGACCACTTTGATCCTAATGAGTTTGTTAAAATTGGGGTATAACAAAAGAGGTAAAGTTTGTTCCATTATCATTTAGGATCACATGGGGACAGCTATGCCAATATATAACTTAATCCAGAATAAATTTGGCAGTATTCATTGCATTGACCTGAACCATAGCATTGGTTTCAATCCATCAGGTCAAGTGATCATTTGCAACTATGGCATATCACATTTCTCCAGTGCTTGTACTTAGAGGTCCCATGACATCAATAGATACTGTAAGCCAGGCAAGTCCTGGTCGCAACAATCAATATCAAGCCACATTTTTGTGTGACTTGTGGAGCTGACACTCTGTACAACAGGAAAGGAAATCCGCCATATCATAGTTTAACGATTTTAATAATAATATTCTCAAATATGCTATAGAGTTTTCTTGAGGCCACCATGGCTGACAACTTTGTGAGTGGCACTAATTATTTCTTTTTTGTTCGTATGGTTTTGGGAACAGAAGCCTTGAATTATTCACTTGTTTAATTAACTGTCCATTCTTTTGTTCTGTTTCCTCCATGGCTTTTTGTAATGCCATTTGAACTTCAGGTGGCACATTCTCCAATTCTCCTTTAACCATTCATCCAAATAAGTCATCAGCACAATCTTGTACTGCAAGAATTGCCAGTAGTCAGGATAATCCATCAGCATTTTGGTTTTTATCCCCAGAACAATGTTCAATTTCATAATCATATGCCTGCAATTTCAAGACCTATCTTGCTAGTCTCCCATCAGGTTCTCTTAAGTTATGCAATCAATGGAGAGATACATGGTCGGTTACAGCCTTAAAATGCATCCCATGAATACAATCATGATATTGCTTACAAGAATAGTTAAATGCAAGACGTTCACGCTCAGTGAATGTATAATTCTTTTCATCCTTGGTTAAAGTACAGCTGACATATGCCACTGGGTGCTCTTATATTGTTTGTCCACTTGACTAGTTATGGCACCTATTGCCATGAGAGATGCATTTGATTGTATAATAAATGTTTGATCAAAATCTGTATATTTGAGTATTAGGCTTGTTGTCAAGTATTGCCATAATTTGTCAAATGCTCCTTAGGCCTTCTCATTACATTTGAACCCTTTTTATGGATCCTTAAGCAGATGTATTAATGGATCTGCTATTTTACAGAGTCATTAATAAAATGGCTATAATAACTGACCATCCCTATAAAGACTTGGACATCACATACCCTTTTGGCAATGACATCCGCTCAGAGCATCAGTTTTTTTTTGTTTTTTAAGCTGTAATCCATCCGCACATATAACGAAGCACAAATGTTCGAACTGCTCCTTAAAGAAGTGGCACTTTCAGTGCATGATTTTAGGATTGGCATCGGCTAATTTATTGAATACTTTTTCTAAGTGTTGTAAGTGCTTGGTGAATATTTAGCTATATACATTTATTTCGTCTAGATAGACTAGAACACAGGACAATTTGGGGTCACATAAGATGGTATCCACAGCTCATTGAAAAGTTGCAGGGGCATTACACAAGCCTTGAGGCGTCCGTGTAGGTTGGTAAAGCCCTTGTGCCATTATTATGACACACTTCTCCTGGTTTTCAAGTGAATTATCAATCTGCCAATACCCTGAGATGAGGTCCATCACCAAAAAGAATCTAGCCCTCGCCTAACTGATCCAATGCATCATCAACTTGTGGCAAGGGCTAAAAGACTTTTTTGTGATTTTATTGAGACGGTGATAGCATTTACAATCTGATTTGACCCATCCTTCTTTTTTTGACAATTAAAATTGGACTAGCCCATGCTGGATGAAGGCAAAAGCAACCCGAGCTCCAAAAACTTTTCTATTTCTTTGGCAACTACTGCCTCAGCTGCTCAGGACCTTAAATAGGTTGCATTCTATTTGGGGCAGCTTCTCCGGTGTCAATTTGATGGAGTACATTTTCTGCACACCCTAGATCATGGTCATTTTGTATATAAGTTGTCCAATATCGTTTGAATAAAGCCAATACTTCATTTTTCTGATCTTTGGTACACCCTGATAATTGTTTCCAAGCAATTAACATAGGAATGCTTCCAGCTGAATCTGGTAATCTCATTTCAATTAAATCCCCAAATTTTTATAAGGTATGGAGCTCTGTTATAGGGATTAACTGGGAGAACGCAACTACTTGATTCCGTTTGATTTTAATCAGCGTTAGTCCTAGATTGTCTGGTTGAATATAATTTATCCATGACCAGTAATTAGGATTCTTGGAGCTACCTAAGGTTCAATTCTTGATCTTCGCCAGGGAGCCTCTATTTTTACATATAATTGCTCAGGAATTTTCAGTGTCAGTCCAGTATTGACCACTTTCTGCATTCCAGGCAGTATGATTAATTCATTTTTTGTTTGAATTGAAATTCCTCAGATTTTATTCATAAGTTTTGGTAAAGGCTGGATCTTTTTCCAACTAGTTTATAACCTAAGGGAATGATTCCATCCTTATACATCACGTTTATAAAGTTATTCTTATGATTGATCTATCATTGATTTCAATGATAGATCAATGGTAGCGACTGGCCTAAGATTGTCAGAGTATTCGCCTCAAAGTCATACATTATTCTATACTTCCACATAAAGTCAGTGTCTATGAGAACATCTTTATTTTTATTGGGTATAGAACAATTACTGGCTTAGACACAATTAATCAATCTAAAACGAAGCAGTAAGGCACTATAAGCCCCACAGGAAGTAGTAGGGTTGAGCCCAGCTGTACCATATTGCTTTTGATGTGCTATATACGGCAAATACTTTATATGCTATACTAATTTGGTAGACATGATATTGATTGGTGCACCGCTATTAATAATAGTCCTTACTTCAACTCTGTTAACCATAATGTTAGCATTAGTACACTCAGAGTAGTGGGAATTATTATTCACTGAATGTATAGCGGCATCAGTTGCCAAATCCAGGGTGTGAATAATTAGGGCTGATATATCAGGACATGAATCCTTAATGGTAGCAATATGAATTAAAACGTTAACATCTACCAACTTCGATTTTAGCAATTTATCTTGATCATCAACATTCTGACCCTTTTCCAACAGATGACAAGCGTAGGGTCATGCAACTTCTGATATAATTTTGTGATTAATTCCTTTTGCTTTTGGTCAAGCTATTGCATGAATATTTGGACCTGTGCTCTGTTGGTGAGAATCATAAACAGTTCATCTACAAACAGGTCAGATGTATCAATTTCATCAAACTTGTCTGGGGAACTGGTCAATTGGCAGATCTAGATTATTCCTTATCTAAACCGCAGGTCTTTTCCCAACCTCTCATAGATATTATTTTTTACTGAATGTAGTTTTTTTGATCATTTTGTTTCTTAGTCCAGAACTGGGAAGCATAGTGACCAGTATTTCTGCATCTGTTACAAATGATGCGCGGTGTATTACTAGGCCATTTTGGACCATCTGGTTTTTTCCCCATTTGATTGAGTAAATCCTTTTGGGCTTAGTATTTTTTACCAAATTTGTATTATAAAGATGTTGTGTTACACTTCAGTTTAATGCATCAAAAGTGGAGGCCAATTCGTTAAGGTGCTCCACCATTTGAGAAGTAGTTTTATTATTGTTGAAGGTTGATTCCATGGATTGGTGTAAATCCCAATAAGGTTGGAGTGCTGCATTTATGGCAATGCCAGTGTCATAATTACTCAAGTCATTAGCTCCTATCAAAATCTGCACCTCTTTTATAGAAATGATCGTCAAATTCTCCTAAGGCTTCATCTTTTTAAAATTTTATTTCTATGAACTCCTGCTTTCAGTTAGCCATTTGTTCTGGGCTTCCAAATTCCTTCATAATCGCATTTTTCGCCTCATTATATGACCAATTTTCCCCTTACAAATGGGATAATATCAAGTTTAGACAAGTGATATCTAAACGATTGATAACGGTAGCAGCTTTTTGGTGCTCACTGCAACCAAAAATGGTCATTTCATACAATCTGAAGAAAGCCAGGGCATTATCCTGATGAAAGGGTGGCAATTTTGGAGTGGGCCAAAATTTCTCAGCTTCCACAGGTTCAGTTGCAGGATGAGCAGCATGGCTAGCCATTCTAGCGCCAGTTGGTGTGTTGTTGGGGGTCATTGCTGAAATGGCGGCATAGGCACTTGCCATATTTTGTGTAGGCTGAATGCTCCCTGTATTGCTTTAATCTTCATATAGGTCCTGGTCCCTGATCTCAGATACTACATAAATACAATTAAATTGATGTTTTTCCTATTCTTGTACTTGTTTCTGGAGCTGACCATTTTTCTCCTGTAATAGACAAATTTTCCCAGACTCAGCTTGAAATTCTACTTTGAACAGGAGTAGATCCTTCTCCACTTTCAAATATATATGTTCTAAATCAGAAATTTTCCCAAATAACTCATTGTTAACCTCAGCAACAAGATTGACAACTTCTTCCACCTTGGTAACGCAATTCTCTGCTCTGGATAAATCAGCCTGAGCCGCTGACATTAAAGTGGTCTGATTTACACTCTCCAGATCCTTCCATAGCCGCTGAATCTCACCCTGAACAGAGGACACGGTGGTTTTAATCAACAAGACTCAACTACGCCCTTATAGGGAGCACTAAATGTAAGCTTTTTGGTAGTTTACTGCACTGATTGGTTGTGAAACAATAAAAAAGACACTAGTTGTATGATGGCAATCAGTAGGTTGAGTCTTCATAATAGGTGGCAACAAATCCACTATGGTAACTGTAACTTGAGAAAACAACAAGAGACTTATTTTCTATTCAATCTTCAATCTAGAAGTAAAAAAGAAAACTATATTGTAGTTGAATTTTGTTTTTATTAGTGAATGGTAGGGGTTTTTATAGGCAGAAGGCGGACAACTTTTCATATAATTCTCTGAAAATCAACTTTTTGGTTTCCTGATACTACTAACCCTTAGTATTAGCTTCCAATAATGGTGAATGCCTTTGTTTTAGCTAATCCTCAGCAGTGTAACCTTTCATAAATCAGCAACCATCCTCTTGTGTTAGGAACCATATGCAGATGTGCTGGGTGCCATATTACTTGAATGCAACTACTAGATACCTCCAAAAAAAGCGTTAAAACGCTTCAGTAACTTCGTAAAAACGACTTTAATTATTCAGATCCACTTGTTTGAACGATCCACTATAACAATCTGACTATTGGCAATAAAACCATTATCAAATTGCCTAACTAACATTGCCGGGGATGATCCCCAATGAAACATTAATCAAAAGCAATCGTCAGATCATATCCTTTGGTCAATTACAATTAGCAATATATAGTTGGCAACCAATGCCAAACAATATATCGCTTTTAACAATCTTTAAAACTTTTAATTAACAAGAAAGATGGATAATGTGGTCAACCAAATTTTCAACTGGGAGCAACTCCTAACTGGCCCATTATTAACTTAAGACCCTAGAAATTCCCAGCGAGATAGTAGTCCCTAAGGGCCTAAGAAAGTTACAGATGAAATAAGAAGGTAAGAAAGACAAAGGATATATTAGAATAAGCCTAGAGGTACTGATAGGACCTTAAGGCTAAAGATGGGATTTAGAAGTGGAGGAGTTGTGATAGGTGGGTAGCAGGAGCTAGGTGATACCAGCCTAGGATAGGGATATCTAGGCATCAGTTGCTAATTGAGTTATATAAATAATACTAATTTTACAATGTGTATATGTGATTATTCTCAGGATTAGTCGCTGTTTAATTTTAAAAGGGTTATATGATTGGGTGCTAGCACCAAGATGGGATTTCACCACGACTCAATAGGTTTGAAATCCTTGAATTAGTTGCCAGTGTAGATTTAAATAATATTATTGGGGCCAATCCCCAATACTTTGATTCAGGATATCCAAGTTAATGGAGAGCCCAACTTAGCATTTTTCTGTAGGTGAGTCATGACCCCTAGCCAGGGTTTTTTCCAATAAAGAAGGAATCCTGACAACCACCTTTATGTATAGCTAAATAAAGGCATGATTTTGAATGCCAATAAAGCAGCAGTAATGGCATCATCAAAGGTGAGTTGATTTCAGCAACTAAATTATAGAAATCAGGATAAAACCTTTGGGATAGCTCATTGGTGGAATCTCCCTGATTAAGGCTTACCCCCAAGAACATCTTTTTTTGCAAGAATTAGATTAATCCTAAATTCCCACATTAGAGTGGCCTTTGCGTCATCCCAGATGTGACAGTTCAAAATATGGGGTAACATGATATAACACAGAACTCTTCTGAGGCAGTTAGTTAGGTGTTAGTCATTGATAGTTGGTAGCATCTCCAGTGCACTCTCATAGTGTCATGGAATATGGAGCGCAGGAGGTTGTAGGGGGTAACGTTCCAGGTAAAAGGTGCCAAAAGATGGCAAGATGTCCAAGCAGTAAAAAGCAACTTCTCAGGTTATCTATATTGTGTTTCCATATAAATCAATATTTATAACGCAGACCAAACTAACGAAAATTATCAGAGAAGATATCCTGAGAGTTGAGTGAGTTTGGATAAGTACTATGGCAGAAATAGGTGAAATAAGATGCAGCAGACTCAGCATAATAAGTCATGGCTTAGGTGCTTGATTGCATACAACAGGAGGGTCAGACTATAACCTTAAACTGAGTCTATTAATCACGATAGGTTTAATCACAGTTTGATAATAGAAATGTCTTTATAAACAGGGAAAGACTTAAGCAAAAATATTCAAAATTTATTTAAAAAGTATTTGAATATCTGAGAAAATCAAATGCTTTTCTAAGCTTTTTATTAATATAAGGGGAAGTTTGCAATAGTTTCATTGCA